>JARQTJ010000359.1:2448234-2545029 GCA_030142635.1 Trachelus troglodyta
TATATATATATCGAACCAGTTTTACTAAATGGATACCGCATCTGTTTCTTTGACATTCTCACTGTCTTTTTTTCTTTCTTTCTTTAACTCCCTCTCTTTTATGCATTCTTCGCGAACCAGACTCCCATTAGCACTGTCATATTCCGTGCCAAGTGTGTGCGCACTGGTGAGTGCGCAAGAAAGTGGATGAAAATGTACCGACAGTAGGTATAACTCTCGTTGAACTCTCCGCTCTAGAAGCCGTCGCCATTTTCGTCAGCGACAGCATTAGTTTAGCTATAAATAGTGAAACGTCGTCTTAACGCGACAGTTATCAAGGAACTTCTATAAAATCTATGAATTATACATGTGCAACGTTCAAATGATAAAATACAGGTAACCTTTATTGCCATCCTTATTGCCGCGTCGTGACGCCCTAACCTGTAAACGTTACTCGTAACCACGACGCCATGCGTCCCTTACTACACTGATGTCCCTGTCCACGTACCTACAAGACCTTACTTATATTACAATTTAAACTGCAATATCGAACGCGTCTTAAATCCTATTGTCTTGATAAATCTTACACAACGCATATAAATTGGTGCACGTGTCTCCTAGCGGGGTTTACTTGCTTTTGCAATAGGCTGCGCTCGGGATTTATTAGTCCTTTATGCGATATCACAAATGGCTTACCCATGATGCAATTGGCGACACGTAATGCAAATATTAATAGAATGCACGGATTTAGTATCGATTCGCAAAGATATTACGTTACGATTATGTTTATACAGTGGACAGAGTATCATTCGCTAATGATTTCACTGTCGGACTGAACTGTGTTTGTAGATATAGATGCTGGACGAATCATTCCAGTCATTTATACACATGGGTTGCGATCATTAATGATCGTAGCTCAGTAAATGACACTCCCTTAGCTATTAGGTACGAGCTAGAATTGCGAATTGATTCGTCGCTTAATTAACTTTATTATGTTTACTGTAACGAGTCTCGAAGAAATTCTACGTAAACTGGTATACCAGTTTATATACTGGATGACTATTTATTTGAAGGAGAATCAGGTGTTGGCTTAATCGATGAATTTAACTGTTACCAGTCTCTGGATGCGTACTTGCTGCACCAGTCAATTGGACAACATGATTTACGCTCGTTTTAATAATTAAAATTATCACTGATGAAGTTATTTCCTTTGACTCTAGTCTATAATTAGCGCTATTGCTTGCGATTATTAATTAGATATTGGTTTACCGTTTTATTCGTATTAAAAAAAATTGTGATTTTTCACTCTAATTATCATATCTACAGATTCAGTCGTATGGTCTTGACGTTCGATTAATTAATTAAGGACCATCCTCGTGATGTCTACTTAATTACGACCTTAGGACCGAATCAAGATGGACGCCTAACACGATAACTTCTTGCTCCCGGATAGAATGGCTATATATAGTACGTCCTATGCTAGTAGGTATATCGATTCTGAGAGCGAAAGAATTTTTCAATGAGATACTTTACGTACACTAGGTTCTGGACGGAGGCACTTTATATGTACTTGGTTGGTTCCCATGCTCGAAACGTGAATTAAACCTGGGAGTTCGATAAAGCCGATTTCATCGCGGTATATCCTTAATTAGTCGACTTTGTAGCTGCCACGATCTCTTCTGGGCGTTCTGTGGTCAAGCATGATCGCGCCTTGCAATAAGCCACGTGGTTTTCAACCTGTAGTGGTTTCATAGGGAATATTAGTGCGTATGGTAAAAAACAATGATCTGTTAGATAGAGGAAATTTTGTATCGATCGATAAATTTCTGTTACAGGTATCATTACCTCCGGCTGATCGTTTCCAAGATCACTCCGAAGGATTCCTGTTACGGCCTTAACCTTAAATTATGCCCATCCTTGATCGTTATTGAATCGATTATCTCATACACTTGCACAGTATAGAGCCAGGATCAGTGAACGTTATAAAAAACCTTAATCTTCTTCCAGGCGGTCATCAAAAGGTCTAAAGTGACTTGCAAGTGTCACGGCGTGTCCGGAAGTTGCAGTCTAATCACCTGCTGGCAGCAACTTGCTTCCTTCCGGGAAATAGGTAAGTTTTTCATAAGTCTGAAACTGGAAAAACCAAAATGTAATTTAATCGTTTGAGTCCCAAGCAGCGCGAAAGGGCTGTTTAGATTTTATGTCGTAGAATCTCAGTACAGTGGAACGCTATGGCTTAAGGAATCGCTATTGCGCTGTTTGGCATTTTTCGACAATATTTTTTCAAAGACCCCTGCGATTCAAACGGTTAAATGTATCTTAATTTTATTTTTAGTAACAACAATCATGCTATAGTACCCTACCTCTTTCTTTTTTTTAATTCTAATTAATGACCAGCGAATCATTTTCAAAGCCTTTTACACTTGTGCATACCTCAGTTAGCTTAAAATACCATTCATGGGCTTTGTAAGCCATACCATACGTATACAGCCGTGAGCCATTCACTGTGGTAACACTGTGAAAAATCTTCTCCATTTCATAAACATCGCCGTGTTGATTAAGAATTCAAGTCGCACCCAAGAAGTGTTCGTCGTAATCTAAACAAGTCTTTTAATTACCTATCGTCAACCAAACGATGACTCCAGCCATTGGTGACCATAGGGTTGAGACGAACGTATACGAGTCCACGATGCTTCACGTGGTTATCGTATTATGGTTTTATGGGACATTCGAGCGATACTAAAGAATAACTTCGGAAAGTACGTAAGGAGACGTCTTTCCTCTTACACGCCATACCCTCTTACACGTGTATACGTTTCTCAGTCTGGATAACCCGCCGTGTCTTTTTGTGTTAATTAGAGGTCCACGTCAATTGTGCAACGGGGATAGTTACCTTAGGCTCCAGCATAAATATATGTTTGATGCTGGGGTTCATTGACTCCTGGGTTTACGAGATAACCGACTGGTAGACCATCTTTCCGATTATATTTTATCATCGAGATTTGGTCATACCTGATACATCCTATAGCTAAATCGACTTGTCTTCAAATTAATTACGCTTGCACGCGTTATGGAAAATCACGTAGTGTCCGGGTTACTTATGTTTACAAGGGTGAGGATGCAGTGGGAAAGAAAGACAGTAATTAGTTTAGCGTAGAAGCCGAGTAGATTATTTTTTCTTTTTTCTTATCCATACAAATTTTTCAATCTGCCACGTATACGTACAGTCAATTTTTTTTATTTAACTATTTCCTTTTGACCCTTTAACCAACTTATTTCAACTATTTGATTTCTGCAATATTTCGCAATGTCGAGTAGCACCCACTGTATGAGAATAGCTGTACTATTATCATTATGTGCATATGCTAATTTTGAGTATGCAACGATCAAGAGTTTTATATATGTCAGACGCGCTGCACAGCTGGGACTGTACATTCTCATTGCGTATATGGAATGTCAATATACTGATATACGCAATTTCTAATCCATAGGTATGTACAGTGCTTAACAGAACACTGGTAGGCTTCTTGTATTTTCTTTCATTAAATAATGGCCAGGGCCTTTTTTCTCTTCTTCCTCTTCTCATTCTCGCAGATATCCTTTAGACTTGCAAAATTCGCACGGTCAATACAGCTTCCGTTAACTCCGTGCACTTATGACAGATCCAACGGTAGGAGTCGTATTCCCAATGATTTGCCACGCCTACGTCGACTAGTGTTAAACGTAATGACGTCTGTTGTAAGGAAGCATTGCCTTTCGAATGGTGCGCTGTGGCCTCCCGATAATTATTATAAATGTACTTGGCTCCTTACCTCCACGAAAACGCTTGAACGGTTAAACGCTACAGGGCATTTCAAGAGTCATCCTATAAGCAAGCAGAGTCCATATCCTTGCGGTGTAACGTTTCTTGAAAAAATTGTCTTTATCCAAGGCTTTTAAGTAGCAGCTTCATTCCGTTACTTTATGCACGAGAAGCGTTATCCTTTGCACTTGAAACTTTTGGGATCCATATGATGACTTTTGAAACGTCTGGGTACACCGAAGAGTGCGCGTCCTGGTAGAAGAAGATGCAATTACGTTATGACGAGATGAGACAATGGTATCGCCGCAAGTCGTGCCACGCAATCCTTAATCGGAGGCTGCGCTTTGTTCCAAGATAAAATCTTGTTTGCAGGCAGGATCGACCCTTAAAAAAAGAAAGTCCATGGAACTAGTCAGGAGAAGATTTGGTTTCTTTAAAGACAACCCAAGTCATTAGAGTTACCGTGTGCGCCTACGGTTCCGTAATGTTAGAAAATAATTTTCACTGGAAATTTCTCATTATCCTGGATCATCGTTAATCATCCATAGATAATTATTATTGATGAGCAGAGGTACTGAGTGCTTTTTTGTTTAAATTGTCTTTTTCCACCATCTCAAACTGTAACTTGGCGAAACAGCTTCTAGTGGTGACGCCTAGCGTCGCGTTGACACAATGGTGTACCTGCATCGGTAGTTGTCATGAGATAGTCACTCGAGAGAGAATATCCTCCAGGTTGTATCGTGTCTCTCATTCTGTCTTGTTTTCCACTCACAATCTTATCCAATGATCAGACGCTAATTTTCCCCGTTTCCTTAATCTCGTGCTTATCGGCTGGTCCAATCTACCGAATCTCGGAAAAGCCATGAATACTTAAGGATACACGAGCAACTCTTTAGTCGCTATCTTGAAGTTTCCTAGAAGACATTGTTAAGTATAACTCTCTTTCTGGACCGCGTGTGAGGTCCGCAGTAGACACGGTTTATGTTAATGCCTAACTAAATATCCCGGTTACGATGCTGTACAAGACCTGGTATGGAACGTGGAGATGATTCGGAGAGCCAACGTGAATTTCTTTGAACGGTCCCAAGATCTGGGATCGTTTGATACCTCGTATATTGAGGGAGCACCTCGTTTCTCCTGGCCATTTTTATAAACCTCAAGTGAACTCCAGGCTTCGGGAGTCACTGGTGTATTTATTTACTTCGGCTACCCAAGAGGATGAAACTAGGTATTAGCAGATACCCGTTCACGATATCTCAACCGTGCTTCTTCTTTTTTTCTTGTTTTTCAAGAGGATTCAAGAAAATAAAATTCGATACACTCTGCCTGGCATGATACGTATTTAAATAACAAGTCGGCAGACACGGTAAAGGCGTAGCATTGTCTCTCATTATGCTCTTCGAGTTGTTCCTCGTGTCCACCTTACCATTGCTATAAGAAATCAGTGATAGCTTGTATAACGTAGACAGGAACCGCTCGTACGAGGATGCCTTTTTTTTCATGAGAAAACATAGGGTGACACAGTTTCCTACCAAGAGACGCCGAGAGATCAATGAAGATCACAATGTCTTCCTGGAAGGAGAAAAAACGATTTTGAATTCTCTTTTCAAATATATGGATACATGTTGATAAGAAAAAAAATAATAAAAAATATAAAAATTCTACCAATACAATATCCTCTTATTCTTCTTAACCTCCTTTCATCCTATTCATCCAATTATTCATGGTGTCATTGCAAGCTGCTGATTCACCATTCGAGTCTCTAGTTTGTCTCGCATATTGGTCTCGGTCACGCCTGATGAATCTTCAAAAGAGTTCACAGAGTCATTCGTATCGAACGGACATCGAAAGTGATTTTTTTCCAAGTAAAGCCAAGCGAGCTCAATCCCATGGACACGCGCATGCATCACGTCCTTAGCTAACGCAACGTCCGTGCGTGAATCTCGGATTAACAGCCAGTCGAAACAGCGAGAAAAGTTAATTGTAGTTTCAGACACAAATCTCAGGCCAGGACAAATTTGCCAGTATGGGTTATTAGCATAATTACCTGGAACCAAGAAGAAAGCATGACTCTGATAAATAATTGCGTATTGCCAAAATTGCGCGTGACAATTACATTAGCATAATTCGTTTCGTCGCCAACCTTAACGTTCGCCGTTCCACGCGTCTTCTTCTTCGCCATAACCTCGTACGCAGATAGCATTGTGTAGTCTCTCACTGTACTTATATTATGCATTCATGGCTTATTCGCTCGGAAACACTCACTGTATATATATTATATGTGCGTATATATATGTATACGTATACGTATACATCACAGTTTTCTTCTTGCGCCGTTCGCATCTCACGACACAATGCCCAGGTGTAATTTGACAGATAGCTACTCCGACCACGGAGTCACCGTATTATCTCATGACTCATCTCCCGTCTACGGATAAACCGTTTCTAAGCCGCGGATATTTGTCACCCTGGAAGGGAACCGACACGAATTCTTTTAGACGCCTTAACTTCCTCGGAACAAACCTGCATCTGCGTCTAACCTCAAAATTCTTCACCGTCGCTGCGTCGCAATGCGATTGTACTTGACGATTGTGATCCGAGACTCTGTGATTTGTCTTTGATTCTTTTATATTCCTTTTATTACAGGCGATTACCTTTTGGATAAATATGACGGTGCTACGGAAGTCAGAGTCAACAGACGTGGACGACTGTCAATACGAGATCCTAGATATACTCTGCCCACTGCTAATGACTTGGTGTACTTGGACGACTCGCCGAATTATTGCCTAAGGAATCTTACCATTGGATCGTTGGGTGAGTTTTTTTTTTGTTGAGGATTGAACTGAAATTTTTATTTTTGTGTAATATTTGCATTTAACCTCTTGGGATGTTTCTTTTATTTTGCTTTTAGGCACTCAAGGCCGAGTTTGCAATAGGACGTCGGCTGGCATGGATGGCTGTAATTTACTTTGCTGCGGTCGGGGTTACAATACGCAAAAGACTACGATCAGGGAACGTTGTGAATGCAAGTTCCACTGGTGTTGCTTCGTCGAATGTAAGACGTGTGTCAGAAACGTTGACATACATACGTGTAAATAGGAGCTTGCTGGGAGATTGTGGCATAGAGGGAAAATAGGAGCTATGAGAGGAACAAGAAACCAGAATACGGGAAGGGGAATACGAGAGAAGGCATCGTTATAATTTATTATTCATTTCTACGAGAATTGTCTTAGTATGGTGAATTCACAAAATTCAATCAAGCTCACCAATCAAGGATGAAATAAGATTTTGTAATTGGACCATTTTAAGGATTTCGCGATAAATTATCATCGTGCAGACTCTTGTTTAATCGACTGATGATTATCGTCTTACAAGTTTCTGCTTTCTCTACTATGTACAATGTTATCCTATGTCGATAAGTACCTAGGGATATTTTATTATGTATCAGAAGATCACGTTGAATTCCCTAGGATACAAATTCAATACCGCCGTAGGTACTCGCAATGATTTCCGCAAGATAAATATTACGTAGAGTAAACAAGTACCATTATCGATGAATGATTACAAAGTATTTATCCGTATTTCGCTAAGTATTTCAAAAAACTTGACTGTAGTCCGTACGTTAGATTTTTCACAGTAATCGCGTGTCTGTGTAATGTCACGCAAAATAAAAATCACTAGGGATTTAATGATTAGCAAAACCGATCAATAGTCAAATCTTTTTTTTTTCACCAACTTTGCACTGGCATTTTAGCTATCGTAGAATAAATCAGCCATTATTATTTAGTGCGCAATTAAAAAGATTACTGTACGGTCGATCGAGTGGTCGATGCTTATCGATATAACTTAAGTAGAATTATTTAAATCGACATCGAAAGAAGTATTTATTGTTAGCGAATAGTTTTCGAATGTTTGTAACCTAAGGGTGTGTATTTGTCGATTGAGATTTTGCAATAACAATACAGAGACAAGTATCAAAGGAAGTACGAATGTTGGACTAGGAGCCATGTTCGAACCGTAGTGTCTCCTTAATTAAGAACCTTAGATTATGTACTATTTTTTATCTTTGATAATTAAGAACAATTAAGTTTTCTAGTTTATAAGTGTACATTTGTCCTTCGCCTAGATTAAGTTTTTTAAAAAAGCGTTGAAACCCATGACGTTTGCGTATTGTAAAATAATATTTATCCAATCAACATAATTATTCTTGTTTTTTTCTTCTAATTTTAATTATTAATGATCGTCATGCGCAGAATCTTAACTGAGTTTTGGATAAATTTTTTATTTTTTTTTGGCTTATGTTCTCAAATAGTGCGATGCAAAAATGCGATTTACATTGCGAGATGAATTTTTTATTTTATTATACTCTTCCTGAGAAAAAATGTCTTATTTGCGACGAAAAGTTACAGTCCTCCAAAAGTATTGTTAATTAAGTTTTAAAGTACGCGAAGATAATTCTAATCAATTTATGCTAGAACGTAAATAAGTGTACGTAGCTTTAACGTTGTGCAGCTTTTATAGTTTTAACAAAACATTCCTACAGTGTGGCTCTGGCATAAATACTTACATTTAGTCGTATTATGAATTTTTCAAAACCAATTTAAGCGATTGTATTTTGAATAAAGATATACGTTAGATTATTGTATTGAAGTCGGTTGTCGGTGAATACTTGCATTGTCAATTGTTTTATTTGCCGAATAAATTACATTGAACCATCTAAGGTTGACTAAAGACTCTTTCAAACGTTACTTTGACAGCGAAGTGATGCTATTAATCATATTTTAACCATGATGCACGTGTCTGAAGTAATATAACATCATTTGTCGTACTGTCAAACTTATTTATTAAAATTTTGTACAACTTATGTAACTTTATGTAACGATGGCATTTCGAGCAGTATAAATTTCATTACGCATTATGAATTAAAAGAAAGAAAAAAGAACCTACCCATCGTAGTTTCGTTGTTTCAGTTATGTAGCACTCCAGAAAAACTTCAGTCCTTCCCTCAGTAACTGTATTAAACCTACTCAAATTGGCCAGTTCGATTATTACGAAAACTGAAGTCTAAGTATGCTACAGAACTATGATTTTTTACACGTAAATAATATAGGTAATACTAGTTTCTCTGATCAATGCAATATTTCAGTAGTATAGAACTGATTTTGTTTCTATATTCCTCACTTCTTCCAATGAATCGTAATTCGCGCGTCTTGGAACACGAGCACTGTTGGTGACGTAAATCAACATTACTGATTACGTCTCATTAATGGAGTCAGTTTAATTCATAAAGGGTTCATGGTTTTATCAGTCGTTGGTCTCCGCATAGTTTTACTTTATTCAAGAGATCCTTGGCGCGATCTAGCGCGAACAAACGCAATCAGGTAATTTTATTGGAATCGTGATCGTTCTATCTTCTCTGGATATTTTGTTTCAGCTTTTATGTGAAAAGGTTTTCTAATGAGTAATCGTCAATCTGTTGGTTCATGAATTGACAATAAAAATCAGCTGTACTTAGTAAAATACGTCTTACCTCAAAAGCATACGAAACCCAAATTGCAGCGGCTAAGCCGTGTAATGAGTGGCTTATGCGATGAATCGAGCCTTGGGAGCGGCTCTTTCATAGAAACAATCAATAAGTTTACTTGTGAGTTGTTCACGCTCGTTTTCACGACTCTCGGTATAACCTCAAACGTCTCCATACCTGTCACTCACGGAGTGGAACCCCTGCAGAGTTTTACTGATATTTATCAGGACTTTCTTAATTGGCTCTCGTTCGACGAGTTTCAGCTTCAGCTTCTAAAAGTTTTCATATTCGTGCTGGTTAGTAACGTCGCTCTTATTTATATTGCCTGGCACATTTACGGAGCAAGGATATCTGAACGGTTTATGAAACCTGGTAAGTTTATTTCCTCACTTTAGTTTTTATAACCAATCTTTCATTGCGATACTTCTATGTCATATATTCCAGGTGATTTTTTTTTAAAGTGTGATTTTTATTTTGGAGTTCCTTCATGCTTTGTATTTTAGCTAATTCTGCTGCCATTGAGGAACTGAGAAGAAGTGTTTCTCAGCTCAAGTTACCCACTGAACATTCACCACGACTTTAAGTGAATTTTATATTTGATTATTGGAAACTTAAAGATACAGGGACAATGGCTGAGAAAATAAAAAACTTCTTTCTCAAGAAGAAACATGACGTTAAGTTTAAAAAGGCTGGGAAAGGCTATAGGTGATTATTTTAGAATTTCATATGAATATTTGGAACACAGTGTTTCATTATCTATGTTGACCCACATGCATTACCTGATATTAGAATCAATTTCTACTAAATAATTTTGTATAATATTGTGTTATGGATAGATTGAATGAGACCTCCAGTAATACAGCATCAAGTTCATCCTCACAAAATGTAAAGCCTATTAAGAGGGCAGAACCTACGCAAGAAGCTAAAGTAGCAGGACAAGCTGCATTGGCAAGGCTGGAATCAAAAAGACCTGATCCTACAAAATTTAACACGTACGAATATTGTAGTATATTGTGTTAATCTGTTATTCTTTTGTATCTAATTTCATTACAACTTAACTGGTTGATCAAGTAGGTTTATTATTGGCACATGGAATAACAGTACTTATCAAAGCATATATTTTGAAAACAACACACAATCATATATATCGTGTTACAGATCATATGCAGCTATACAAGCTCGAGTAAAACGTGAATTAGAAGCAGAAAGAAAAGCATTAAGTGAAGCTAATGCTATTGAGAAAATTATCGAACGGAAGGAGGAGAAAGTTCAGGATGTAATTGAAGATAATCCATACCTAGCAGTTAAGGGTGTTTACTTCCGCTGTCCTATGATATCAGATGAAATTTTGCCAAGGGACGAGTGGAAGAAAAAAATACGAGAATTTCTATATGATCAGTTACAAGATCAGGAGGCTGGTCTAACAGCATGTTTAATCATTCACAGCTGTAACTCAGGCAAAGAGAAGATTGAAAACTGTATAGAAACACTAGGAAAATATTTGGAAAACATCATCAACAATCCAGGTGAAACAAAGTATTGGAAAATACGAATGTGCAACAGAGTTTTTAAGGTAATTGCTGCGCTGTACTATTCTTTTGAAAACAAATTTTAAAGCCACCGATCAATACTTCTAGTATATTAATGCCAAGATAAATATGTTTTTCGATAACTATATATGTTCACTATGACAGGAAAAAGTGAAGCCATTGGAAGGTGCCTTGGATCTTCTTCGAGCAGCTGGTTTTGAAGAGAAAAGAATACTTCACCAAGGAGAGGAAGAGGATTTCCTAGTTTGGAATCCTGAAAAATCCACAATAGACAACGTAACGATGCTACTAGACGCATTGAACACAGCTGAACCCATTCAACTCGAGTTGGATAGAAATGTGCAGGTTCTACTGCCAAGCGAAGCTACAAAGCGTAATGAATTACCTCCAGTGTTCTTCACTATAACACCTGAAGAAATTAAAAGGGAACAACAACTCAGGTAATTTCTCTATCAACGAGTAACTCGTACATTAAATTAAGTGTTTATACGCCTGTTATGTACTACAGAGCTGAAGCTGTCGCGCAAAGTCAAATTCTCCGTACGAAAGCAATGCGCGAGAAAGAAGAACTTCGTGAAATGAAGAAGTATCGCTTTGCACTTATACGCATAAGATTCCCTGACAATATAATACTTCAAGGCACCTTCGCAGTCTTTGAAAAATTCGAAAATGTCATGGAATTCATAAAGGAAAATTTAATAAGTGATGAGATTCCATTCTCATTGATATTGCCGTCAGGTCAGAAAGTTAGTAACGAAGACATTGAGAAAACACTGATAGACTTAAGACTCGTACCAGCCTCTGTCTTAAAATTCGCCTGGAACATTGAAGGATTTGAGGCGGCAGAGGTGGTAGGATACTTGAAGGAAGAGGTTCTGGCATTGATTCAGTCTTTATAGAATTGATATATTTAATACTTTATAGATAGCAATCAATTCATAATTGGAGGATACGATCAATGTCTACGAAACTTTTTGCCTTAGAATTTATTGAATAAAAAAAATTTAGTTATCTAGGCTGCTCCTATTTTTCTACTTGCAGGTACGAAGCTTTTGGCACATAGTATCTTTAAAACAAACAGTACATTTACAAAATGTGATTTCATCATTGACACAGCGAGATATTCCTTTTGAATATCAATTCTTGAATTTATTTTTTAATTATTTCTCCTTGAAGTTTAATTATTCAGTACAAGCAATTTAGCTGGAATTATGTAAATTGTTCATTCTCCTCTATCTACAGCGAATTAATTTTTTATCCTTTATATTTCACATCAAAATTTTGTTAAATCATTTTCAATTATACAAAAATCATTCTTTTCGTACATAATTCTAATGCATCAGTATTTCGTAGATAGTGCAAACGTTACTATAAAAAAAATCTTTCCAACGTAGGCCGAATATAAAAGAAAAATTTTTAGCCGTCTGACCGATTAGATTCAAATCCTTATGTATTGCTGTTTTGTAATCTTCTGATTTTTTCGTTGTCTATTATATAAATATTAATATATACAAATAAATTATATCTTGCGTTGTTGAATATGTATGTTTCCTATAAAAATCCTGTTAAAAAAGGTCCCTTCAGTGGCTCCTAACACATGCCGCAAATATACATTATTCCAAGATGAATAGGATACAATTATCCGATTAATATTTATATATAAATCCGTCGTTTATTATAAACATTTCGTACATTAGAATACAATTACGTATTCCGATGATTTTCGGGAATTACATTGAAAATATTGATTTCGGATACGAATATCAATGATCGTCAATATAATTATTTGCGATCGACTACTGGTTCGATTGTCTCCCCTCCGCGGATTTGTCCCCAACCAATAAGTCGCCAATGTTTCTCAACACGACGAGACAGCGCGATTTTCTCATCGATTTCTGTACACACAGGATTCGTTAAACTGATCTTCGCAAGATCAGCCCTCGTAGCTAAGACGCGACCTCCTGTACTCAGAGAACCAATGTTCACCAAGAGCACCTCGTTTTTCGAGAGTTTTGGAACCTGGTGAAGTATACGAGAGTTTTTAGGTAATATAACAATAGAGGAATTTTCCAATACCTCTACCAATATGTCTCAATAAATCAATTGAATCTTCAAATAAATCTCTCACCTTAGCTCCCTTCTTGTCTCCTTCTGTTCTCACTCCTAATAAGCGCTTGAGAAGATAATACGATATCTCAAGTTCAATAAAAATCTTAGGCAATGCACCTACAGCCCCTAGAATCTGACCAACCAAACGATCCGCTCGGCACAAAGTAGGCTCGATTTTCGTTCCCACGCCTGAAACAACAATGTCAATTTAGAGAAAGATATATGATCCTGAATTCTAAAGGTACATATGTACAGGTCTAATAGGAATGTACCTATGAGTCCACCAGGCACTGCAAACTGCAGTTCGTTTTGTTCAGCAAAAAGAGATACAATACGTGAAAAGATTGGTCGACACGTTAATTTTCCTTCACCGTCCTTGGAGACTAAACCAGGTCGGACCTCAATCTCCATGCCAACCTAATAAAGTTATATTATTAAAGTAATTGTCATCATTTGCAGGACTTTATCGTATTATCTGTGTACCTTTAAAACTCCCTTAAGAATACTTCCACCAGCAACACCACCCTTGAGGTCATCGACCTCACAGCCAGGTTTATTAACGTCGAATGAACGAATGACAATTAATCTTGGCTCCGAAGTAAAGTCTCGAAGAGGGACTGGAATCTTCTTCGTTATGTACTCGCACAGTACTTCAATATTATATTTAAGCTGCGCCGAAATTGGAATAACCGGAGCACCCTCAGCCACAGTACCTGAATTATATTAATAAATAGCATACAAAACATTATTTCATATCAAATAGCTTAAGACGATTACCTTGAACGAATTTTAAAATTTGCTCGTACTGCTCCTTGGCTTGTCCTTCCTTTACTAAATCAATTTTATTTTGCAAAATAACAATATGCTTCAACTTCATGATCTCGATAGCAGCCAAATGCTCAGATGTCTGTGGCTGTGGGCAGGACTCGTTACCAGCTAAAATAATCATCTTGTATAATTTTTGTAATAGACCTAAATCAGTATTGCGCTATGTAACCGAATCCACCTTTTCACACATAAAATGTCTAGCAAAATTCATTTACCAATAAGAAGCAATGCAGCATCCATAACTGCTGCTCCGTTAAGCATAGTAGCCATAAGAATGTCGTGACCTGGACAGTCTACGAAGGAGACATGACGAACCAGCTGAAATCTACCAGAGCAGGCAGGACGTAGACATGGAAAAGAATCATCCTTGCTAGATCCTCCAGAGATGTAGCAGGCAGGTCTTGGACACTTTTCATTGTCACACTTGTAAATCTTGGCATTTGCATATCCTACACAATTAACAAAAACTCAATAGATGTTAACCTAATACAAAATTGATATCAGTGTCAAAGCCATCAAATGATTATTAATAATCAAATAAAATTCAATACTATTCAGCAGTACTATGTATTCCTTTATTTGTCAAAGTTGCCTCGCCATTTCTTTGCTCCTCTTATGCGAAAGTACAGTTTATGTAAAGATTGAATACAGCATATGATCAATAACAGAACACATATACATACGTTCGTACGGTATTTTCGGCGGATAATTTACTTATTGAGAGCTTTGACTATGGCGCATTTGTTAATCATTGAAATATAATAATTCTCTACATATTCAGAGATGTGAGATTCACCATGCGTACAACAATAATAATATTATAATAATAGTAGTAACAAAAATTCCGCTTAATATCCATGCCGTTTATATATTACAAATTTAAACAAACGAGCTAGTGTTATCTAATCAACATTTCTATTATAATATTACTTTTAGGCACTGAATTCCTTATGAGCAAACAATGTCACAAGTGAGTTGCTCTTTAATATATAGCATAGAAAAATCATTATGGAATCATGCAATATTTTATTTACCATCCATCAGGTAAGTGCCATATTCGTTTTTATTTACTCTAACTATCCTTTCAACCGAACCGAAAAGAGTCGAGACTTAGGGTTTATTTGTTAATGATTTAATGATTAACATGTGTAGTTTATGAATAATGCGTGAATAGCAGGTCGACATTTTTACACGGAAAACATTATTTTTATACTCGTCGAGCTTATTACATGAAATTCGAGAGTGATCTTTTATATTGTTACTGTTGTGCAGATACGTACAATACGGTAATTAACTCCAAATCATTAGCGTGCTGGTGTAATCGCACGTCGATGAGAGTAACAATAATAAATAAACGTACACGAAACGTTTTAGTTCTCTAGAAATGCATTATAAAACGTGTATGAGCCATGAAGAAATAAGAGGATGAAAAAAGGAAAATTAATACTTAGATGCAATTAAAAAAATTAATGTCAAAATATTGATGAGTTATACACGTTTCGCATAGTCACGTGTGCAGTGAAATAATGTGAATGTCAAATGGGCACTTGCTATATATGTCATAAAGTTATTGACATAATTTTCAAAGGGGCGCACAATGTATTAACAAGAACTGGCAGTATGCTTAAATAACTTAATAGAGAAATCTAAGATAGAACAACTTGAAACGCATTCGCATTATACATCAACATTATATCTCTTTGGGAAATGAGCTGAGGAAATCTGCTTCTAACTTATTCAAGTAGAAAATTAACAATGTTCCATGACAATAATTCCAGTTACTTCGCTACTCATAAAATTTAACAATGAAGTTACCAAAATACTATACCTCGTTACAAACGAAAATCTTAGTCAGACACTGATTTAATTTCAGGCAATAAGTTTACTATCGATTAACAGAAGTGACATATAGACCCAAAAAGTACTACCGAGTAATCAAGTCATTGACAATTACTCTTGAATGTTTAAAACAAATACTGTCTGCACGCCTTAGTACCACATTTACATCTAGTCTTGTAATCTAAGGACTTCTCACTGGGTAATTCTAATCGCTGTTGCGATTCCGAAGCCAAATCATTGTTATCAGGCGCTCTAGAGAACTGGCATGCATAATCAAATGTTATCTCTTCGTTTTGCTTAATGTCCCTCGTAGCAAACAAAGCGAGCTTCGGGAGATCCGGCTCGAGGCAATCAATCCACACAGCATAAACGGCTAAATTAGGATCACAGGAGTGATTTATAAAATGAGAGACGTTTCCATATATGGCAGCATCCACAGTGTACAAGCATTGATCCTCGCTTTGGTTATAATCTAAATCGAATAAGTATGTTCTGCCAGCAGCGTCGTACTCCGTGCCACGTTTTTCAGCTTCCTCGTTCGTTATGACCTCACCCACGTATTGCGTAACGAAGGTACCTTTCTTAATGACTCTCAGTGTTTTGACACCCCAGCCGCGATCATTAGAAGTGCGAAAAATGCAAAGCTTAGCAAATGTGCCACGCTGCACCACGCGATTTAGACAATCTGGTGGGCAAGTGCAGCGCTTGTTGCACTCGTAAATGGGCGTACCCGGTGGTACGCGAATTCTCCTCGCAGATGTGTATGAAAATGATCGACTACCCTGGAGGAAACAGCAATCGCCCTTAGAGTCGCACGTTGTACATTCACAGCCAATCGGTGGCTCGTCCGGTATAATCACTCCTGCACCTGGCAGATACTCGTCTACGTAATAGAAGTCGCATGGCGCGAATTCTAAGTCGACTAAATTTTCTACTTTGATAAGCGGCTTTCCTTTTGATATGCCATTCATTTCCTCCTCCCACTCGCGTAACGACGCCAACTGTTCGTTTCGCAAAGTAGAGAGCAGCACACGCAATATATTGTGTTTGATTCGACTCTCGAGTTTTCGCATCTTTGACCGTTTGTTGCTGAAGTACTTTCTCAAGTCTTTGTACAGT
This sequence comes from Trachelus troglodyta, assembly GCA_030142635.1. Taxonomy (NCBI): domain Eukaryota; kingdom Metazoa; phylum Arthropoda; class Insecta; order Hymenoptera; family Cephidae; genus Trachelus; species Trachelus troglodyta. Next base: position 2,464,985 of record JARQTJ010000359.1, read on the forward strand.
GTGTACTCGTAACCGAATAGGCAGTCGTCGTTATCGCTGTCATTCATCAGGCTCTTCATTAACTCCTCGATAGTTTTGGTATTGGGCTCGAAGCCAGTGACTTTCTTAAATTTATTTAATAGTCTCGTTCTCTCGTTCTCAAATTCCATTAATAGTTCCGCGCAATCAACTAGGTTCGTTTCAGGTTCCCATGTATTACTAAGGGAGCTCCAGCCTTTCCACTTTATTAAATACAATACATTCTCCTTCGTTATCTTTTTCTCCAGTATCTTCTCCACTTCGTACTCCTTTTTCTTTATGAGATTCCTCTTACCGCCAAGGTTTTTAAACGTTTTACCTATGTCCTCGACTTGGATTCTCAATTCCTTTAACTTTATACCGTGCTGAAGATATTGTAACGCGTCGCACGAGTAGGAGTCACTATCACTAGACTTTTGCGAGCTTCTCTGACCTCTGGTACATTTATCATCCTCTGCATTCAGATTTTCTTCCGCCATCCGCTCTATTGATTCAACTAATATTTCACGTGCCGTTGAATTGTCTCTATCTTCGGGAATATTGGAAGAATCGTCTATACTTTCTAAGTATCTCCCGTCCATCTCGATAGAGGGCAAACGCACTTCAAGCCTTGGCAGCTTGGCTGGTGGCTGGATGATAGTTGTAGGCGAAGTGGGCCGCTTTAGACACGCAGAGGACTTTGTGTATGTAGCGCCGGAAACTTCTGCCTTGTTTCCGCTGTTACTTTCCGTCGCACGACTCTCTGTAATTCCAAACAGTTAAACGGCGTCATTCTCTCGGCTCACATTTATTTCATTCATTTTTATAATATCTAGACCTCTCCACGCATTTCGGAGTTTTAAGTAATTTTATGTCTTTTGGTTTCTTTAAGGTAAACTTAGTAGCGTGTCGTGTTGTGCGCGTCTCTTAATCCTCTTCATTCTTCCAGGTTCTTTCTTTTCTCTCACTCTTAGAACACCTAACGCTCTTGACAGTGCAGGAACATTTTTATGATGGCAATTTTTCTAACGGCGCCGATGAAAAACACTCGTAACCGTGCCCTAATTTACGAAGGCATGACTCGCTAGTTCATTCGCGGTACATACACCAAATGTGGGCTTCCACTAGCGGAATACTACAGTTTGGAGTAGATCACACTGATAACTTTTTCAAAGAAGATACCACATAGTGTCAACAAATGTGTACACGTAATATTTGCAGAAAAAAGTAATGCTGTTTTTATACGTGTGAACCGGTCGACAATGGGTAATTGGTAAACTGCATAAATTAATGTATCTACTGCTCTATAATTTTGTTGTATCTAGTATTATTTATATATGGGGGTTTAAAAAAGTAAGTGCATAAAATTGTAATTTCTCATAATTTTACATGCTATTTTGACTGATCGAATTAGATTATTTCAATAATATAAAATGTAGGACCAACTCTAGGTGCAGTATTAGTATTGAATGGAATTAATTAGATTATTGGAGCATCAATAGATCTGCATTTACATTTTTTAAAAATCCAGAGATATGGCAAACCAGAATATAAATTCAATATTTTATCAAAACAAATATAATGTTCATATGAGTTTCCATGATAGTAATTGGCTCTGATACATGAGATTTTCAAAAAGCATATTCTTAAGCTATTAGATATAAATCAGGGCTTCAAAAAGCATCATACGGAAAATACAATAAATGCAAAGTAATTCACTACATTCCATATGGCTTCACACTTGAGCAATTGATTAACATTCTTAAGGTACCATATTATGTGAATTTTAATATGAACCATTAAATAATTAGAATTAGAATAAGGAATTAAGGTTTAGAAGAAAGGGACTACTTACCAAGCTTAATAGTTATGTTTCTTTCAAGTTCATTTTTGAAACGAACAGTCTGCACACCAGAAATAGCTTTGACAATTGTAGACTTTCCATGTGCCACATGGCCAATAGTACCTATGCAAATTTGAGAATTGTATTTTATAATTAAGAATCATTTAAAGACTGTAAAAATGATATAAAAAAAAGAACAAAAATATTTTTGCACACAATTAGCAACAACTCAAAAATAATAAAATAAATATGGGTTTAAAAGTAATAAACCATAGTGAAAGTGTAGAACACAACTTGAAGGGCTTTACGAAAGAAAAAAAAGTAATCCACAGTTAATTTCAAGGAGTCATATTATCTAACTTATATCTAAATATGGTTTAATGTATAACGAACAACATTCGTGCTCAAAATTTAGTCTATAACGTCACTGTACCTATCTTAATGATTTCTATACAATCTGCATTATACAAAAAATGCAATGATTAAGCAAATCTTTTGAGAGGATGATGCAATTTCAATTTTCGAACACTACTGCTCTTTCTTAGCGATGCACTCCAATATATAAGTTGCATATAAGTTAAACCAAGAAAAAATCACCACAAAATCACTTCCTCAAATTATTAGCCATAAAACTAAACAATGTCAAATTTCTGTTGAAGTGATAAACACATATGTTTAATTCGGATAATTACCAATATTGATGGTAGCTTGTCTACTGATGACCTCACGCGACAGTGCAGTTAGCTTGCTCACATCCTATGAAATGATAGGAAAGAACAATATAAATTAGGGAAATACGGATGACAGTCTTCTATAAAAATTCTAACGAAATTATTTGCATACGAATATTTATAGATAAGAGAGATATGTACTTCACGCGCACGATTTACCGTATTGCTGTACGCATAGTCGAAACTTTGTGAGGTTACTTATGGCCGATAAGGTACTTGTTTAAAGTATGGTCGAGCAGTATAGAGATATTATGACTTACGAGCTTTGAGAGGTCCTGCTTGTATAGGTTTGGCTGACCGGTGGTTACACCCAATCCTTCTTCTCCGCCCATATTGCCCTTTGAATTAGATATTTTCACTAAAATAAATGCACGAGGCACACTGCGAGAGCGCGGAACGATAGCGTTAACCACAGTTAACCGCCTCGCGTCGAAAAGAAATTAAGGTGGTGCATATAGAGTCCCTCGAGTAAGAGTCTGGCGGAGCGGGGGCGCGTTTTGATTGGTGCAGTCCGTTTGGGGCTATCCGGAAACCGATTTGAAAAAAAGGCGCGAATAACTTTATGACCAATTAATGGAAGAAATGAATGACAATGAATACTTTCATATTTACTACATTATTATTTATTAAACAATATTGTCATAAAATAATATTCATTCGTTCTAAACACGCTTTCCTTTTTACGAGATCTTGTGGAATCTGGAACATACGAAATCCTTTTTTTGCAGAATTCGAGCAATTCAGTACGCATCATCCACCTACTTCGCTGTACACCCAATTCAATTTTTTATATACAACCTTCTCTATGTAAATTCGATGTTATTGAAACTTACGTTTGCTTACTCTGACTCACTACGCAACAGCTTTTTAACATAACATAACCTCTCTATGTTTTTCTTATTTACAAGTCCTTACATAATAAATTTTTAACGAAAACTGTTATATCATATTATATTTGATATTATGCAGCAGATTACGAACATATATGAATTTGTTTTCTACTTACGTAATCTAAATGTTTCAGGAGAAATTGTACAAATCTTTCACTGCACGTGGTATTGATAAAATTAAAAGTTGAATTTACCCGCGTGAGTTAATTTTGCCATTTCCGGTTAACCCCAAACACGTATACACTACCGCAAATGCTCTTTCGCCAGCTCTTACTAGAGGGACTCTAGGTGCGTATACACTGCAGCGGCACCAAGAAAATGATTTTCGTTGGGAAACTTTGGGCGCGTTTATAAGATTTTTGCAAATTTAAGTTTCCTAATTTTTTTGCACATTGAATTTCTGTGACGATTGAATGATAGATTATGATAATTGTTGAATATAATACGCAAAAGAATCTTCATGATTCGGAGATTGTTGAATCAAATTCCTGTGACTTTTATCAGTAATATAAATTAGACATTTGCTAATGAATTTTTGACAGATATTCAAAATCGGACTATCGCCCGTTTTCTTCGACGCGGTTCAATGCATAAACTCGATTTAACTGTGCTATTAGTCAATCAGGCACTTGTATTTCGAAGATAAACGGAGTTTATGCATTAAACCGCGTTGAAGAAAACGGGCGTATTTCTGTGAAAAATATACAATACTGTTTTAGTATGAAAATTTCATATATTTGTAAAGCATTAACTGTATAATTATATTTTCTAATTTTTAAGAACAAATAGATACAATGAGGAATTTTGGATTCAATTTTAAAATAGAATTCCAGTGTTCACATATTGTTCTACATACATGTATATAATACATTATAATTGCTTTTATGTTTACTTTAGATTTATTCAAAAATTTACTGCTAGTACTGTAACCAACATTTTAACGTCATTTATCCATATATATCTGAGAGAGACGTAATTACTTTTGCAGTTCTATCAGTAATTTTTAGAACACGCCCTGTATTTGTATTACAGTAGTAAACACATAAAATTGAATGTTATAACACTTAAATATATTTAATATTTTGGTAACTTAGATCTTTTAAAATATACATTTTATTCACACGCGACTTTTATGCTATTGCTGTTTTCACAATAAAAATACACTTTGAGATATAACAGCTTAATATTTCTTAAAAGTCGAGTCATGGGACTAAGCAAGGCATCATCCATTAAATAAAATTTTAAACATTTTTAGCAAACATATCCTTCTCCATATTATCATTACTTAAGTTTAATGATATTATATGTATTCATAACCAGGTCGAGAAATATAAAGAATATTCACAAGGAATTAACAATGTTAATTCTTAGTTTCCTAGTATCACATTAACTTGGTAGTATACACGTTACTTCACATTTAATTTAATTTGTAACACTGTCTGAGAACATCTTTTATTGCATTGGTGTGTACAAACTGTAATTATTCTGTTTTCTTGGCCCCTCTTGCTTTCCAAGCTTGCAAGAGATTCCAAGAAAAGTAGAGAGAGAAAAAGTGAACTTGTGACCCCAGCAAGATAAAGGCATACCACAATAATCCATAGGGTAAACCCTGAAAACATATTACTTTTTTGTAGAAACTTTTTTGAGCTTACACATATTTAACTTACATGCCACATGTAAATATCATCAGAATTGTCATTTGTAAGGTACTTCCAAACATCCTTGAAGTAATAAATAACAGCATAGCAAAGTGGTCCATAGCCCAACAAAACAATACCAATCATATATCGCTGTAATGTTTTAATTTTGTTCCTTCTAATTGCTGATAGCCCCAGGAATGACAACAACAAACTTGTACACCATATGTACTCCCACCATAGTGGCTAAAAAGATATAAATCACATAGACATTTTATACACAAACATAAAGCTCATTTAAATATGTATAATTAATATGTCGTACCACTGGAATCTGTAATTCTTCAATTTCCAAAATAAAAATATCCAAACGATCCAAAATGTCTGCTGATAATTTGGCTAGCATGACAAAAAATAGGAGGTAGTGAAAAAATATACAATACTTCAGTCTTGACTTGTTCATTGCACTGTAATAAAAGATCTTGTTAATAATAGTACTTCTTATTTATTAAATAATCATATGCACAGTGACAGCTGTGCAACCGCATGCTCTAACAGTAGGTTAGAGACCTGCACTCACTAAGAGATTACAAACTCTTTTAAAAAAAACTTGGCAGTACTCTGATACATAAAAAATTACCAGGAAACGACAGTCTCTCTCATGAGAAATTTGTTTGCCGTCCTTAGGACTATTAATTGCATTCTATTTCACTGAGACAGACTCACCTAGTTTGATATTGTGTCGCGATTATCTGTCTATGAGTGAAATCGCTCCCATCTGTTCCTAGGGCTTGTGAAAGCGTTAATTTTGAAGCCATCTCGTTCCAATTTTTGACCCTCCGTTCATAGAATTTTTATCTTTCGAAGGACGACACACGATGGCAAGCAATTCCGAGGCAGGCTAAACGACTATTTTTAAACTTCGAGAACCTGAGCGCGACTGACGATCTCGTGGCACTCGTGGATTGTGTCGATTTCCTAAAGAGCGATCTACAATCGCAGGTTTTATCACTTAAAGGCTTATATTCATTTGGAGCGTAACGTGTATTGAAGATTCGGTTTAATTTGCAGCCGATTATGTAAAAATAAATTAAATAAAAAATTACCTTTCAAAATCATAATCTTTCGAGTGCTATATCATTTCAAATTTAATTATATGGAATAATGTATATTAATATTCGGAGACGACTCCGAAATACATCACATATTATCTCATATTAAGCTTTTCGGAATGTGAAATTAGCAAAACTACAAGAATCATTATTTGTAGCCACAGCAAGTTGTAGCAGGTTGTTACTACACGCGTCCACCTCTGTATTCCTTAGGAATAGATAAAATTTGTCTATTTTTTCATTTTGTTTGAATCTCATGATATACTGATACGTTATCTATAAGTACTAAATTTTGCGTTATACAATATTCTTATTTGAAAAAATTCATTATACTCGATCACAGGTGAGCCAACTCGTGTCACTTTGATGTTATCTATTGGCACATGGTTGCACTGGGTTGCACTGCTATACTACAAAACATTGTAGTACTGTGCAGCACACATGTCTTATTTTTCGTGTCCTGTTGTAGATTTTTTCATATAATAAAGTTGAACTCATAATAATTTGGAAAAGAGTTATTGTTACTTCTTACTCACGTTTTATTTATCTGAAAAGTAAGGTTATTAAGTCAATATAATATTTCATGAACAGACACTTTAATTGGTTTTTATTTATAAAAAGTTTCAAAAATGAGTATTTTACAAGGCATCAAAATCTTAAAGCAGTTAATCCAATTCACCAATCGGAGTTTTACTAGTATTGGTAATTTTTGTATAATATTTATGGTTATGTTAATATAATATTATGTCTGTTACTGTTTGAATAATAGATTTGCATGCTGACCTGTAAAACAGAATGGACAAATTAAAAATTAAATAGTCAAATGAATTATGTATTCATTATATTTAAGTAAAAATTCCTTAATACTGTCACTTTATTAATTCTATATTTACAGTATATGTAACTAATTTATTTATTTTCGATTTAGTGAAAACAGAAATGGATACCACAGAGGCATCTAATATTGTATGGATAGACATGGAAGTAAGAAATTACAATAATTTATTATTTTACTTTTAAATGCATGCATTTCTAATAAAAACATTTTGTGCCAATTTGAATAATACTGAAACATTTCTATAGATGACAGGACTTGATCCAAAAACATGCCATATTTTGGAAGTTGCCTGCTTAATTACAAATAGCAAACTAGATATAATTAGTGATAATTTTGATGTAATAATTAATCAACCAAGTACAATATTGGAAAATATGGCAGAGTGGTGTATGAATCAACATAGTAAAGTATGGTCATTTTCATTCTAAACTATGTTCTAAAGAATTCCTTTAATTTGTTTTATGCATTTTCTTTCAGACTGGACTAATAAATGAATCATATAAGAGTATAATTACTGTAGAGGATGCTGAGAATCAATTATTGGAATTTATAAAAAAGTATGTCCCAGAAGGCAAGTGCCCAATAGCAGGAAATACTGTCTACATGGATCGGGTATTTTTGAGAAAATATATGCCACGTGTTGAAGAATATATACATTATAGAATTATAGATGTTTCAACAATCAAAGAGCTTGCTAAGTAATAATATTCTCAATTATTTTGTTCCTCAAAGATAAGATTGTTTCCTAATGACCACTTGATGTAATTTAAAAATTAATATTACTATTTCTTTTCTAGGCGTTGGAACGTGGATGTATATCAATTAGGTATGAGAAAGAATTTCAATCATAGAGCACTGTCTGATATAAAAGAAAGCATACAGGAACTTAAAATATATAAAGAGCATTTATTTAAAATTACAAACTAGTATAAATTACAGTACAGTTGTATTCAAAAAACAAGTTCTGGTATATTATGTTCTTCACAGTATAGATATAAAATTACTTTAATTTTTGAATACAATTACTACAATTTTCCTTAATATACTTTATCTAAAGGTAAAATGTGAGTTCTAGAGGACATTGAAACTCATATGAAGGTGGTCTCTTCAAAGCATAGTTTATTGGTCAACAAACCACAAATAAAATAAACGTTGTCACCATACTGAAATAAATTCTTGAATATGTATAAATTTTATGCTTGTACATTCATTTACATTATTTAATCTAATTATTCTTACAAAACTATATAATTTAGTCTTAAAATTAGTGTATTAAACAATTCCATCAGAGAAAAATAAACGATTTTGCAAGTATAAAAATAATTTCTTCTAATATACCCATCAATTATAAATTTTGTTAAAATTACCATACAAAAATTAAGAATCTTACTTAAATCAAAATTTTCGCGCCCTCTTTTCTGGAACACGTCGGCGCGAAACCACGGTTTAGCGACAATCGACGACTACATGTGCATCAGGCTTTTGGTTCGCGAGGGTCTACACGAGCCTGTTGCCAGTTATTGATCTCACACGGTGACACAACACTGCATTGCTGTCAACGAAGAAAACACTCTCGGCCACGCAGCGTTCGTCGAAAACGCGCAGATAAGTCGTTGCCAGCACCGTGGAAGATCATGTTCGCGAGCGTGAAATAAAACGTAAATGGTTAATTTATCAGTAGAGAGTAACATTTCGCGGTGACGTCATCTCAGTCTGATAAAAATGCAGGAATTTTCCAAGGTGCAGGACACCTAAACTAATCATCCTTTATGGTACGGTTTCGCGATATACGTCGGCATTATCTTCGGTGATGGATTTTTGCGGATTGTATAGGGAAATCTAATTTTCACATTTCGTTCCTTTCATTGGATCGTTATTGGCATTCTCCTTAACGTTACGATTCCCGGTGTCTTTCAGACCTCGGATTATCTCCGTTAAGCGTTCTAACGATTGTCAAATGTGATCGTGTAGTGCGCGATGAAGAAGTTTACATTTAAGGGTGTACTCGACGGTTTTCGATCGTCGGTCGCTCAACAGGTTAAACCCGATCAAGAGATCATCGAGAATCTACGATCGGAGCATTTTCAAGTGAAAAAGGTCAGTGTACTATATGGATATCGATATAAAGTTTTGAGTAATGTGAACGGTCTGTTTGAATATTATATCGGAAGACCGTCATTTTGTTATCAGAAATAATATCTAATATATTCTATTTCCTGAGCGCCTGACGTGTCCCAATTTGCGTACTCGCGGAATGTTCCATTTTGGAAAAATGGAGATGCTTCCTTCCTCCTCTCACCCTTACTTTCTTTGCAAAAGATTTATGAAATTGGAGGTCCTCGCTTTGCTTTGTCATCATTTCATCTTTACTTATTGAATTATTTTATTTATTCTTCATTTATCGTTTACGTTTCATCGTCTGTCATACGCTATTGATGTCTCTGTTTGCCTGTAAATATTTTCTGCTCTATCCGGGACGTCCCCGGGCAAGTGCGTCTGGCCAATCAATTGGTAAATGGTTATTTAACAAACCTGGTACTACACATATAGCATGCAAAAAGCATTTGCAAAATTTTAGGAGATCGTATCCTTTATGAATCTGTAGAATCTCATAAGACAACATTTTGTAGTATATTCTTTTTTTATTTTATTCCTTTTACCGATAACACTCGGCACCCTAAATCGATATATACATTTGTCTCCGCGTTTTGGATTGTTCCATTTCAAGATTGCGGTATTCCAGAAATAAATCGGAAGAGCAATAGTAGTAGTGGACGACGAGAAAATAAAAGAGAAGATGAGAAAGAAAAAGTACTGACAAAGCTTACGAGTGACGTTACCCTGGAATATTAAAATATACAAAAAAAAAAGAAATAAACTGGTTTCTGCTTTGTTGTACTGTAGTTCTAACGTCCAATCAAATAAAATGACAGAAACATGTTATACAATGCCACCCACTAGAAAGTCACCTATTCTATATATGGATGTTAATCTCTGGAATATAGAAATGTACATGTATCCTGTACGCATACTGAAGCGCGTGCTCATTTTTTCACTGTTCAAACGTTTAGATTATTAGCTAACTAGCAGCGTTACTATTTGATAAAACGTTATCGTGCGAATATAATGGCAAGCAGAAACAGAGGTATTCAGTTTGACTTCCACTATAAACTATTCATTACTGAAGTTGGCGAGTTACTGGGAACATGCGTTAATTAAAAGTTGAAACTTTCCGAGTGCCGGTACAAGCAATGCTTCCGTATATGAGAGGAACGCCTGGTGAATAAATAAATTTGTTGAATATTTCGTATTGTTTTAATGGCTTTGTATTAACATAGGGGTATTTATTATTATTTGAAATATGAATATAATGCAGCTCTGGTGATGAATGTTTGTTTTTGGTTTTCTTTGTTTCAGACATTTCGACATGGCTTTCCATATCAACCTACTGCAGTTGCATTTGATCCTGTTCAAAGGCTACTTGCCATTGGAACTAAGTCAGGATCGCTTAGAATGTATCCTTTGCTATAATGACTTTTTAGTTTTTGATCCTTTCATAGAGATCATCTTTAGTACTGCAAGATTGATACTCGATACAGTTCTTATTCTTATTGTAGTATGACAATATGTTTATGACTGCTTTGAGGAAATCGAATTTTTCTTTAACTATCATCAATGTTATCCATTTAGTTTGGGAAGACCTGGAGTGGATACTCATGTAAGGCACGAGGGTGGTGCAGCTGTAATACAGCTGCTGTTCCTAGTTAATGAAGGAGCTCTGGTATCTGCTACTGCAGATGATACTTTACATCTGTGGAATTTCAGGCAGAAAATACCACAGGTTGTGCAGAGCCTGAAGTTTCAGCGAGAGAGGTAGGGAGAAAACAGGATGGCTTCGAATTCCCTCTGTCTGGTCTCTTCTATTCATTCCAAAGAGGGATTGTTCTACCGAAGTACTCCAAAAGTGGCAATCTTTAGTACTTACAGTACCACTTGTGGATTTTCAAGAGGGTACTCAAATACAGTTTCTAGTGGAAACAGACACCTAATAACCGATCAGAAATTCAATGATTTATACTGTATATGACATACTATCCAACATCAAATTTCACACGTTACACGTTTAAAGTGGCCCTTTTGTAAAATTGATTTGACGTTCAATTTATGTCTGACGTAATAATATATACCTGTGCCTTTTTGTTTCTATAGAATAACATGCATGCACCTACCTCTTCAAAGCAAATGGCTGTACGTCGGAACGGAACGAGGTAACATTCACATACTCCATATTGAAACGTTCGTTTTGTCAGGGTACGTGATCAACTGGAACAAGGCCATTGAAGTGTAAGTACTTAAAATCAATATTTCATTCAAGCTTTAAAACGCCTCTGCATTTCCTGAATCTCGGAAGTTCGAACGTCTATTGTAGAAAGGAGGACGGCAAATGATTAGCCGACGTGAAGAATACGTCCCGATATCTAGCGTCCTTCATTTATTCAGATAAAACTTTACCAAGAAGCTGTATGCTTTTCTATTATTCTTGTATAACAATTGCTATGTTCATAAGCATATACCGGAACACATACCGATCACCCTGCATTATTACGACATATTTCAATAGAACGTATATTTAGAGCTATGCGAAAAAGAAAAATTATTAATATGACCTGCCTTTATAATTTACCTAACTTTCAGTCAGCAACCCTAAAAATATATGGATCGAATTCCCCTTTAGTCACTCTCATGTGCAGCAAAGCCAAACAGCGAATTTATTTTTGCGCTTCGAGTGATACTATCTCATGGTTGGATGATCCTAGTATCCCTTTATTGAATAGCGAACCGGATATCTAGGCTCTCATTTTTTTTTTCAATATAGAAATGGAAAAATACATTGCACCTGGTAGAATATCAAAAAGAATATCTTTTATCAAAGGGAATTGAATGATATTTATTTCACTGATATAACATGACAGCTCTATGATTTATAATGACAATAAAAATACATTTCAGATCGAGAAAAACTCATCCCGGGGCTGTGGTACATTTGAGTGATAATCCTTTAGATTTGAGCAAGGTACATTTCTTCGTACATTGACCCACAAAAATTTGTTTAAAAATCATCAATTGTAAATCTATTATTTATATACGAATTTCGAAACAAATTATTGTGATAGTCCGTCCACTATTTTTATAAATAGGTACGGTTCAAATATGGAAAAAATTCCGTACGTGAATACCTCTTATTACAGATGCTGATTGGTTACGAGTCCGGTCAGATTGTTTTTTGGGATTTGAAACTAAAAGCCGCAGATTACAGATGTCAAGCTGATGAACCATTGAGATCGATATCCTGGCATCACGAAGGCAAACAGTTCATGTGTAGCCATACTGATGGTTCGCTCTCTACCTGGGCTCTACGCCAATTAAAACCAATAAATGTTATCCACCCACACGGTTAGTAAATGTACATGACATATATACAGGCTACTGCATTGTCCTCAGTTCTCATACATGATATGACCTTAATTAATAACATGGATATTTTTTTTTCAATTGCCTATTAAAGACAAACGCCTTATTACAATTTACTTTACTTTTGTTCATAGCAAAAAATACTAAGGACGGTGAACCAGAGGCTTGCAAGTCTATTCAAAAGGTCGAGTGGAAACTGTCAAGATCTGGGTAAGACATTGTAACACTTTAATGCATGTAATGATTGCAGGATGATAACAAACAGGCAGAATCATGATCAATTTATTCGACATAAACTCTTTGTTATCAAACACATTAATCATTTGTGAATGTATGATATGAACCCTGAAGAGAACGTTTTTGATATCAATATTTCATTGTGTTAACATGACAGCACTGTTGTCAATACAACAATATCACTGTCACTACCCCGAACAATAACTATGTGGAAAATTGTATTGTCAGTACCGAAACCATGTCGATGATCGTAGCTAGCCTATTCATACAATCTTCAATGGATAACAATGAAACGCGGAAGGATATCATTCTAATTCTTATCCGTATTGTAGGGAAGCGTACGTCATATTTTCTGGAGGGTTGGCCTACGACACAACCGGTAGAACACCCAGTATTACAGTAATACAAGGAAAAACGACAACAGTCTTGGAAATGGAGCACAGTGTCGTTGATTTTATAACCCTGTGCGAAAGTCCTTGGACCAGTGGTACGTGGGGTTTTTATTTAGCTGAATTATTACAGCTTTACCTATTGAATTATGCTAGCCGAATTGATTTTCATTAATAGATTTTTAATCGTTTTTATGATTTTTACAGATTTTCAAGATCCTTACGCTGTTGTTGTTTTACTTCAAAATGATCTGGTTGTGATTGATCTATTGACAGCTGGTTTCCCATGCTTTGAGAACCCATATCCTATGGATATTCATGAATCTCCTGTGACTTGCTGTGCATATTTTGCGGATTGCCCTTCGGATTTGGTACCTGCTTTCTATTCGGTGGGATCAAAATCTCAAAAGAAAACAGGATTCAGCGAAAAGGAATGGCCGATTTCTGGAGGCGAGTGGAGTCCAAACTCCAGCAGCTACAATGAGATCATTCTCACTGGGTCAGTTGGCAATAACTTTGTTATCATGAGTGAACAGGAGTGTTTAGTACAACTGTTAACGTCATTGAAAGTTTGACACTTTGTAATTCACTTGAGCTATTCGGAGAGCATGGATACCGTGCAGGGAAATGACGGATGTTTGTAACTAGTAATGTTCTACATTGAACCACTATTAATTATAACTGTTCAACGAAATATTAACTACTGTTTCAGGCACGCTGACGGTAGTATAAAGTTCTGGGATGCATCGGCTGGCACGTTGCAAGTACTTTATAAGCTGAAAACCGCAAAGCTCTTCGAGAAGAGCAGAACGCGTAGCTTAGATTCCGAGGAGGATCCACTTGCTGTGCAATTGATTTTCCTGTGCCCTGAAAGCCGGAAGCTTGCGATTGCTGGTTCCGGAAGGCACGTGATACTCTTCAAATTCAAAAAGGCTGAGAGCATGTCGGAAATTGTGGTAAGTCATAAGGGAGCTTCGGTACTGTGTAAGCTGTTTACTTAGTCAATTTTGTTTTTATTAAAAGAAAATAGAATTTTGTAAAATAAATAGTCACTGAAAACATCGCGTCCATCATTCTTATCTTCACATTTTAGACACTCGAAATTCCATTGACGTCAGATCCGTCTAAGGAGACTGAATGTTCTCCAGATTACGAGTATCCACCAAGTGGTAACGTTGCCGGAGAAGAATTGAAGAATCATTCAGTCGAGTATACTTATCCGTTGAAGGTTAAAGGTGGTTTGCAGAAGAGAGCTGCTGGTTTTCAAGCGACCTTGGTCTGCTTGACACCATGGATAAATGGCGAACAACCTGAAAACATTACGGCACTCAGTTTAAATTCTTCATACGGCCTGTAAGTATCCGATGCTTTCTACCTAGATGGTACAAATATGAATTACCGCTGATTTCATATTCTTCTGTGATTCAAGACTGGCCTATGGAAATGAAACGGGACTCGCGATCGTGGACATTGTACAAAAGGTTTCCCTGCTAGTGATGAGCACTGCTGATCTCTGCAGCAACACTGACACTTATCAACGTGCATTACGTAGTCCAAAACGTCAGGACGAATCGAAGAAAGAAAATGACGACAAAGCCAGAAGTCCAAGCATAGATCAGGTAAGATATATTTCCCTAGTAACTTTGCTTCACTTTGTCTTCTATCTACCCTCTGACTTATACACGGACTATACTACATGTACCGTGATACTTTCTTGGACAATCGATTGTTTCTACGTTTTAAAGTATTTAGACACTTAGAAATTCCATGATACAATTAGCCAGAAGTACAGTCATGATTAACTGTGTTAATATCGTCATAGGAAAACTATTGTTCGTGTAATGCTTAGTACGGATTTCGCGTGTATAGAAAAGACAGATGCCGGTTTGCGAAATATGTTTTCATTAACGTATTCCTTTTTCTTTGTTTTTGTATGATCTTTAAACGTTGGCAAAATAAGAAACAAGCTGTAGTTTTTTTTTAATTATGAGTTATTCGAATATGGTGAAGGACATTGTTTTCATTAGGTATATTCTTCCTGTCTGAAGTTTTGGAGTCTCTGCTGGATGTCCACACGTGCCTTTGCACAAAGTATGACATTTTCTTGTTTTCATACACAAAATGTTGCATTAATAATATCTAGATTAGAATACGTAGCAATATCAAACGAAGTCCAACAACATATTCATCCGTATGTCCAAACGTAATATTTTTGTTGTAAGATATTTGAGTCATATGTACAATGGACCTCGCGTGGCAAACTGACAATTGATGAACAGGAAATCAATTCGAGATTACGTGTAGTGTGATTTACAATTTTTTATGGAAAGAAAAATATGGACTGTGATATTGAACTGTCCAAATGAATTGTTATTATATATCTTTATTTTTCAAAACTGAGCGATACCCAAAATCTTATAAAGCATTGTCGATTGAAACTTTCCAAGCTGAGGATTACTGGTAAAGAAAAAACAATACGTTTCATCAAATCTTTATTCACCGAATACTTCCATCTTTCATTATCTTTGTCTATCGTAGAACTAGTCTAACCAAAAAGCTACATCTAATAATACACTCTGTATACTTTGTAAACTCTTTTTATTTACAAAGCCTTTCAAGTAAGGACGTTTCTAGATAGTTGCAAACACCAGAAACCAATATAATAAAATCTCAGAACTCTTAGGAAGCACAGAAATACTAAGGAAGAATCCTAACAGGAGACACAATCTTAAGGATCCTGAATCTTTCAATTGGTCTTAAAATTTCTTTTATTTTTTAATGCTGATTAAGAAACAGCTATTACACTTAGCAGTATACACTCAAACAATTTAATATGTGGCTATCCGAATAGCTATATCTAGGAGTGTCAGTAGAATCCTCATCGACTATACCATAAGTATTTCACTGTGACAGAAGAAACGAAAAAAGAACTAAGTGAAAACTAATGAAAGAGCAGTGCCTTTAATGTCATGAGAAATTTCGATTTAGAATCGAGAATGTCATAGACAACTGTTATTGGTCAAACTTGTCATTTTCCACGTGCTGCCAAAGACTTCAAGCTGCTTCACTCACTGCGTGGGCTCGTAAATTCAACAATAATTTAGACTTTTATAGTATTTCCCATGAAATGCGATTACTGACCTACCTTTCTGTAATGCCTTGATACATAGTGAGACAGCGTCAGCGGTTATCTGTCTAATCTTCGCGTAGGAACAAATTGATAATTTATGGATTATTAAATTTCGGAAAACTATACGCAATAAGAGTCTTTAAATAAAATGGAGCAATGGTGCATTTTTTGTTCAATACTTCGATTACGGTTTAAAAGGATGTATTCGTTATCAGTTCTGATATCGTGTGGCCATACCGAAACCTTTTAAACCAATGCCCAATTAATTTTATCAAAAAAAGGGGGTTAAATGTGATGCAGCGTGCGATAGGAACTTTTAGTCGGATTAACCAGCAAACAGTATGTGAAGGAATTCATAGTTTTATCCGATAATTCGATACTTTGCTTAGTTCACGATTGATTAATGCATTAATATGCTTAAGTGTCCTATTAGCTGTGTACAATCTAATTAAAACGCAGCAACAGTCTCGTCTAGATTATTCGGTCTACAGCAGAGCAACTTTATAAAGTGAATCGATATTCATTAAATTATTAATAAATAATATAGATAGAGAAATATTGAATGATTTCAAAAATGAAAATGTATACTTGCATTACGTCCATGTTTAAATTGTAACAGTTATTTTAGTACGGATTTGTCAGTTTTTTGTTCTTTAATTTTTATTTTTTTTAAGAACGAAATGCATGACCTTCATGAATATTTTTAACAATTGGATAAATTGACCAATAAATGTTCAAGACCACAATTAATATTGTTAAAATAGCCAATACGAAAAGTGAACTACTTGTGTTAGATGGTATCGTAGAAAGCTTTGTCTCAAAGATGTCAATTTTGAACGATGACTGAACCTAGAGCTCTGTCGATGGTACATAAGAAATATTATCCTTTGTTTTCATATAGGTTATTTATTATTTATAGAAAACAAAGAGAACATTAATGCCAAAAGATTTTGTTTTAACGTGTAACAAAATGTCATAGTGGATGGGATATATTAAATTTATGTTATTGGCTGATGGATTTGAATATTATAAAGCAGTGAAATGGCTGCTAGCTCTTGAAACTAATATCAATTGTAAAATTCTGTTAACTATTTATCAATTATACATTATTTATACTTCTGTAGATGCAACGGAAGTAGGACGAGAAAGAAAAGAAATAATGTTTATGTACATTGACAGTGAATGGAAGTGGCTGCCATTTTGAATCGCTTTACACGTTAGCCTTGGGATACTGATGATCTGCATTGAAGTTTAATTTTGGGACTAAATTTATTTGTCTTTGAATTCATTTGCGAACGAGAGAATGGCTCGTTTATAAATTATTATTCATACATATAAGCATGCAAAGATTTGACATGCCAAAAGTAGTGAAAGTTTTTAAGAATTTTTTTGATTTTAATATTTTATCACATACGATATGAATACTTTACTCGATACACCCAGTTTACTTGAATCAGTTAAAATACATAATTAACTCTGCGTCATTATTCCAGTCATAAAGAATTCCCGTATGTTAATCATTTGCGTTAGTGATTTTCGAATCATTTGATCGGATAATTTTCAACGGAGCCTAAAGACTGTGAAAAAAAAAACACAAAATTTGTTTAATTATTTTTAATCACAGCTCCGAAACTATCAATACACACAGTTAAGTGACAATGACGTAACGTGAATTACGATTTTAGTGAAAATACAATGCGCCAGATAACAAATGATTTCTCATTTAACGATTCGTGTTATTTGACTGTATATTTAATTGTCATTTGAAATGCCAAATGTCCAATGCGTATAAAGTGATTACAGGAGATGTACATTACTTACGTATTTCCATAACATGACTTTCGAAAATTAGAGGAATACAAATGATAGCGAGAACAACGACAATGGTAACGGACGGCAACAATCGCAAATAATTTTGCATCTCAGCATGATATTATCGAATAACATTTATGCAGCCTGCGTGTATAAAATATTATTTACGGTATCCAATTTGTTTTGAATAAATTATATCGTGTTGCAAAAAGAATTATTACCGCGTATTGCGAATGATTACAAATTTACAACATTTAATGTCTTAATATTACTGTTAATACTAATTTAAATAAGTAATATTAAGATAAGGCAGTTGTATGAACATTACGCAGTTGAGTAATATTTTTTGTTACTTTTCGGTATACCATAACTATTTGCAAATTACAACAACAAAGAAAGTGAAGGAAACTAGCTCAAGGAATTACGGAGATTTACAATGACGTGTAAAAAATAAAATTACGCCAAGCCGATTGGCTACAAATAATATAATAAAAATCTGAGATTCTCTTGTCTCGGTTAAAATGTATATCACTCGTCTGATCGAGAATGATATACAAGAAATAGAAAAACGAATGATTCTTGGCCTTTTGAAAATTCTGCGACGTATTTTTGTTATAATAGAATTTCACAGAATACCGTAAAATCCTTAGTATCTTGTGTCATGTATTGCATGTGCATTCTATTATTAGTGCATTTATAACTATTTATCTAGTCTTAAATTCTATTTACTTCTATCAGTAGTTATTGTGCCTGCTTCGTAGTATTATTGTGCTATATTTTATTTATATTTGTGGCGCACAACGATTGCTCTCAGCCAAGAAGAATGGAGGAAAATAAAGAAAATATACGGATAAACAGGTCTGCCGTGAGACACGACTGCGCGAAAGACACGAGTTATGCATTTGCTATGCCATAAAATACAAATTTATATCATCTTGAAACCGGAAGTGTCGAACGTCTGGAGTTCTTATTGTTTTGCATTGGTTTATAATTTTTTCTTCTAGCGTACAAAAATAAGAAAAGGCCAGGACTTCGTGTACATTTTAATTTTTGCGATGGCAAATGCATAAGACTTAATCGTGGTTTGTGCGGTTGTAACTTGAAACTGAAGTAAAACACCTCATCTATACTTGCTTTATGGCTTGGCTGCTGTTTCCAGCCTTGACTGTATCCCGCACTTTAACAATGTGGAAGTCTGATCTCATTAATATATGGAACACCCACTTGGCTGTCAAATATTGAAAAATAATAACAAAAAATCTTCCAACGATTTTAACGTCAAATTTGACGAAATGATTGTAGCTGATTCTTCAGTTCTAAGATTCATCGTGAAACATCCTGTATGTCTACATATTTTTTTTGCTCATATACAGAATTGTCTTCACTGTATATCTCTCCTAAGAAGCATACGTCATACGTTACGTTTTATGGGATGAAAAACAAATACGTGCGACTTTGTCTCAGAGAATTTAGTTGGGGCAATACAATATTTGTCACACCTGAAATTTGGAACTTTGTCAAGGTAGAAATCAAGAATACAGTAGACACTCTCTTATATCATCAGTGAAGGAATTTTCTGTCATTTATCGTCAATGGGACAACGTCAATTTCTATGAGCATCTAAGGTCTCTTCAATGGGAATCAGCGTTGTGTGTCGTTCATACATATTTATGAAAATTTGAATAATTGAATTTTGATCCATTCGTCATTTACAATCTGCACTCTTCTGCGAGATACAGCGTTTTGTCGACAGTCTTGGGAAGTGACAAGTGACCATGAGTTTTGTGATATTTCTCGATTCCAATGATGGTTCCTGCGACATATCCACATAGAAATGAACGAGAATTTGCGATATTGTGCAAATAAGGCAATTCCCTATATGATACCTGTACCTTATACTACCTAATACAAATAGCAATAGAAAACAGAATTAGGAGTGACTGCGAATCGTGTCGGTTGCTGGTTTTTTCTTTTAACAATGATTAATGGCAATTAAGAGAATACTGAACAATCTCAAAAAAAAATCTTTAAATTGTCCATCTTATTCTCGTTCCTTATGAACTGATTGACTGTGCACAAATCCACATACTAGATTCATCAGAATCAGCAATCGACATCTGAATCCGAGCCTGTAGTAGCACCATTAGAAGACACGGTCGTCCTCTCCCTTCATCATCCTCAACAACAGGTGCACCAGCCTCCAATTCACGAGGATTGTCACGGTGTGAACAGTGATCACAAAGGGAGCACAGAGGAGACTGCTGCTGGGAATCCTGCTAAAGGAGGAATCGCCGCAGCGCCCTTGGAAGATGAGAATCTTCGCAAGAACTACAGCTGGAAAGGATTTAGCCTCAAGAGACAACTGAGCAAGGTCGACCTCAAAATCAAGAATACCTTTGCCGCTTCGTCATCATCCCAAAATGGGGTACTTGTACGATTTGTAATAAGTGCTTTGCTTTCAGACGTATCATCCACTTCATACATTTTTTTTTTTACAAAACTTCTGAGGTCTTTATTTCATTATAGTCTAACAAACATAAATTATTTTTACAACTGGAATTTCAATGAACATGAAACTCGTTTAACAAAGTCAACCTTAGTCGTACACAAATTTTATGATCATCCCCCCCCCCCCCCGCCACAAAGAATGACAAAATTACATTATTGAAATCATGAAATTCTCCATCTCTATTAGTTAAAAAGAAAAATAAGATTTTGCAATCCGCGACTTTTTAAATTACATGCAAGTACCCCATTACCAGCAGGCAGGCAACAACAGCAGTAGCAGTGGTACCAATACAACGAGCAACAACCAAAAGCGTTCTGTATTTTACTGCAACCCCAGCGAAAGTACAACGCCCTTGTCACCTGTTGAGAGTGTCGGCTCAGAGTCTTCTTCATCATCACCAGAGAAAAATTCACCTCAGCACGAAAAGTCACCCTCGACAGAATCCAAGTCTGCCAGCAACGACGGCAAGAGTATGAATTCTCAAATTGAGACTGAAAAACTTAAAAGTATCACTGGTATAGAAGATCAAGGAATAACAGCAACAACAGAACCAGTACGACCAGCAGACTTACCACTTTTTGATAACGAATGCAAACCACCCGTTAGAACGAAACGTGCTGGCAAGGAGAAGCTCCTTAAGAGAGAAGGTCGTTTGTTATCAGTGCCAAACATAAAATATCAAAAGAACGATGGAGTACTTTGCGATCTGAGATGTGAGGATTCTACGAGCGCCGAGTCCTTTGCTGGAAATTTTATGAGAAGATTCAGTAAGTGTTTATCAACTAGTATGGCCGCAGTGTTATGTATCATTCGTGTGTCCTAGGGATGAGATTCATGTTAGAGTTTCTTCTTTACGGTACAGTAAGTCTTAAGTAATACGCTTATCTGATCTCTTTAACCCAGTTTTGCATTTACGTGGGTGAAGGTACGGTACAATCGATAATCATTCGATAACGATCATCACGCTAGCGATTTTTCTCTATAATTGCATTATGTGTTCGTTCATGTCAATTGAATTCTTTCCAAGTCGAGATAGTCATTATCGTAGAAGGTACAATGACAGTTGAATGATCTTTTGATGAAAGAGTCTCATAACCAGTGAGCATTGTGCAGTGTGAATGTTGGCTGTGAAGAATAACAAGAGTAACTATTAACATTGTATCTTGTACGCTTATTACTTATGCATTTATTAACATTGTATTAATATTTTTATTTTTTATTTTTTTTTCGTTTCTTTTTTATAGCATTTTCTTTCTCTTTGTTTTTTTCTTGTCTCTTCTGTGCGTTCTATGAAAGGCCTACGATGCTCGTAGGACTTGTGCGAGACTGAGTGCAGAATTGAAATTGTGTCTCATGTCAGCTGTTTTGTCGAGACGCCATTTTTTTACTGATATGTGGGTCCTTTGTATAAAACATTTAAATGCTTAAGCGATAACCGCGACGTGCTTAAGGATTAGAGCCTGAAATATAGGTAAAACGCTTTCGAGAACAGTTATGTGGAATACATGAAATCTGATTGTGTCCGAATGCATATTGTATATATGTGTATTTATATAAAGTCTTATATAATGGTCAGTCAATCAGGTTATAACAATCAAAAGTATTAATACAAGTTAAAATTCTAGATGGTACACGTGAAGCATGTATAGAAAAATTTTCTGTCATTTGTGGAAGAGTGCAGATGGTTAATCAAAAAATGAAGCTAGCTAACACGTAATACGGTTGTCAATAATTAAAAAAAGAAGAAAGCAAAGGATTGAGAGGGTGTCTACGTTTCTAAAGATCCTGGATACTGCGACATGTTTTAAAATAATTCATAATCATCGTTACACCTCTTAACGAGACTATAATACCTGTATTCAAAGTCACCGAAACCTATAATTATACAGAGTGTCGCGGTGCTGTAAAAATGTATTATTTTTTAAAATGATATCAAGCGAGCATATAGAAGTATGAAAAATGAAGGTGATTAGTGTTGACAATTAAAACAAAAAAAACCGTTTATTCAAATGTAAAAGAAAATATAAAAGGTGTTCCAGATTGAAGGAAAGAGTAGACACCTTTAATTTCTTTGATACCTTTAACAGGCGTTAACTCAATTGGCTTCCTATGAATTTGCATGTTTATCTAATGCCGCAGCACGTACATTCTTTCACGCCATCCCGCAATCTTTATCTCACGCGCTATCAGGCTTTAGCTTCGTTGCCTCTGTTATACGTGTAAACGACATGAAAATACGTAACGAATCCCAACAGACGTACATGTTAATACAAAACCACATAATATAAACATGACCACGCATTACGATACACGCAATTTTTGGCACGATTCTAAATACACTTTTTACCTAAACGGTGGTTTTGTACATCGAATAACAGGTTGTTGTGGCGACAATGATTCCACTTTTCTGCTTATTATCATTATTTGTGCCGTAAACCAAAATGGCTGTTCTCTGCGAGTACGAGCTTTATTAAAAAATGAATTGATATCTGTAAGGGGGCGGTAAGAGTACAAAAATGAAAAAAGAAGGCAAGAGTCGACGGTTTATCGTTTATTTTTTTATATACCTGTTTTTTTTTCATAAATTTATAAATCACGTCCCGTGTATTCGATCACGCGTACAACAGGTGGATATTGTACTTTAACGCTTTTTCAGGTTCAAATCAATTTCGCGGTCTTCCCTGATGGCAAGTTTGATTCAGGTAAAAATAAGGTTCCAAATAAATTTGGTTCCTCCTCCCCGCCCACATACCCAACCGAGAGAAAAGTTACGACAATTATTGTTCGATGATATAGTTAACGATTGATTAATATTCGCGTCAAGTAGATCGTTGAGAGCTCATAATGGTGTATAAAAGTGATCGGACAGAAATTGGCGGGAAAGCGGGACGAATTTAAAAATGTCAATTAAACTATACGGATTCGAATTTTTTATTTTTTTTTTAATAATTCCTTTTATTTATCGCTACTCGACGTAAAACCATTTTACTTGGTGACTTGTACGCACTTCATATACATATATAATACATCGTGTCATAAGAGACACATATATATATGCTCATTTTATACAGCAACATTTATACTGTCATTATGAAGACACACTTATCGAGTGCGTTCTCTGTATACTGAACTCTAGTGAAATATACCGTATCATCTAGATAAAACTAGTAAAGTGAACCTCCCGGCACATTAGACGCCGTAAGTCCCACTAAGCCTGCTGACTCCCTTTACTAGCTTTCTCCTTGGTGACAGTAACTTAATTCCCGCGTAGCACGCAGCTTCGTTATAATACTTGGACGTACAGATATACATTAAAACACCTTTCTCTCGGTACGAAAATGCTTCTTTTTTATTCGGCGTTCTCAAGGACATCTAGATGGCTTGCACGCAATAGCAATAGTAATAATAATAGCAATAATAATGGTGATGATTGGTAATGATGATAATGCTGATGATGACCTTAAATATAATTATAATAAATTAACGACTCTCGCGATAGTCAGAATTACAGTAATGATACTGCTGACTGTGTCTGTATATACACGAAGGGGCAATATTTTAATTAGGTGTTGTAACAGTGCATGTTCTGATCATAGAGGTTTAAGGGCTCGTGGGCTATTTCTTCTTTTATTTCTTTTTTTTTCTTCTTATTATTGACAATCTGCTTCTTACGTTGGAGAAATGATTGAATGATGAAATTACACGGTATTTAACTCGACACGGCTACGTTTGCATAATATATTGACTGACTGCTGTAGAAGACTTCGCACATTTTACACGACGCTTATTCCACATAGCGTATTCTTAAATATTTTACGCTAAAATAATAAAACGATAAATATAATTTTATTTGCTCTGCTTCAATTAAACTAATCATTTATACTATACTATACGTATTCTGTATGCGAGATACGCGTCCGTGCGTAACATGTGTGTATGTTATCATTTTGTTTTTCGTTCGACAATGCAAAAGGCATTGACTATAAAAGGGTATGACTATAGCCTTCTATGCGGCAGGACGTTAACGTAGGTCAGATATAGCGAGGGTGACAAGAACAGTGGGATTAAGTTAACGCTTAATACATTTTGCATGATAATCAAACGATCGATCAATCAATTACAATAATTTACCATTAACTTTCGCGGAAGCTGATAATCCAAGTTTATACAATCAAAAATACTCGCCTATGTACATAATCCACACATGCGACTACTAGAATTTCGTCCTAAGAAAAAAGCTAATCGATATTCCCAACGATTTTTTGTACAATGATCTTCATCTTCATTGATATCCAGTTGTCATACACGTAGAATGTACATTCATCCTTCAATGTCGATAACACCTCTGCCATTCTCCGATGACCAAGTTAAAGGACTCTCACTACAATTTTTCTTTTCGATCCACTCCCCCCTCTCTCTCTCGCTCTCTTACTCTCACTCTCACTCTCACTCTCTCTCTTTCTGTCCCTCATGATCTCAGCACAGTCTTTCGAAGAAGACTCTTTTTCTGAATCTCTCTCTCTCTTTCTCTCTTTCTCATAATAACCCACGTAAAAATTTATGTTAATTAACGAATAGTTGTTCTTTTTTTTGTGTAATTTCAATGGATAATGTTATCCGTGGTTAATTAGCTACTGTAATCATGTTACATTGTATATGGGATTTACGTCGTTTGTAGATGAACGGGATGTGCATATCACCGACAACCGGAAGAGGTGGTAGTAGTGGCGGCGGTGGTGGTGGTGGTGGTGTTGGTGGTAATGCAGTTGGTGTGATATCTGAAAGAGTTGATACTGGTGATAACGATGGTGTTGGATCAGGTATAATTGGTGGGGGTGGTGGTGGGAATACTGGTGGTCTTCTTGGTAGCATCGGTACAAGTGGTACTTCTGGTCACCGTGGCACAGCCAACGGTGGTACCACTACAAGTACCAATAACAGTGCTACGATCAATAGTAGCAATACCGGCGGTGGTGGCGATTCTGCTGGCAATAATAATAATGACGGAAGTGTCGGTAACACACGATTCCGTAAAGCTACGTCAGCCTCTAGGCTCGATGTCTTAGAGCCCGTTCGGCATTCTCGCTCCCAAGGTATCCGCAAATTACAGAAGTGTCTTAGCACTACGATCAGCCACTACGACGCGGATGGTTCGACTTCCGGCAGCTTTTCATCAAGCTTCCCATTCCACGCGCAACGCAGTGTTGAGATTCGTAACTACCAACCAAGCGCAACCACTTCTCAGGCTTCTATGACCTCCCAGTATATCCTCGCCAACGCCAGACAGTACAGCAGCTTTGGTAGTACAGATGTCCAATTTAATTCAGAACTCTCGTAGAAATTATTTATTTATCAGCTGACTATATCATATGTCTATTTCTCTCTCTCTCTCTCTCTCTCTCTCTCTCTCTCTCTCTCTCTCTCTCTCTCTCTCTCTCTCTCCCCTCTTCCTTCTCTCTCTCGGTCTCTCTCTATTTCTCTCCTGTATTTCAGTCTGTCCTATTACTCTCTCTTTGTCTAGTCAGGTCTACTCGAGGAAGACATCTTTAAATTTCTTAATGATTTCTCTAATGCTATTTGATTTATCCGTCAGACCGATCGAGATTATCGTTTCACAACGATTCACGTGTATTGTTATTGATTTTTAATGTCAAAGGTTTTTTTTACTTAAGTTTACGTTACGTCAGAGAGCTGTCGTGTACTGTTATTATATAGTAGGTACTGTCTGGTCTGTGTTTATTTATCAATGTCGAACTCTGCATTCTTCTCATACTCATGTCTATCCTTGTGCATTTATATTCTCATTCATTTAGTTACCCACTCGTCCGTCCATTCGTACCCTCATTGGCGCCACTTACCATCTTACCTAACCTGCCGAATCTCTATGTTAATAAATAAGACGCTGCACTCCACGTCGAAAGTCACTCTAACGTTACGTCTATGGCCGTTTTACAAGAGCACCATCAAGCAACGAATATTCTTCGTTCTATGTTATTCTTTTATTATTATTTCCTATTACGGTTTTCTTTATGTCGATGTACTTTGACTTTTTTTTTTCTTTTTCTCTTTAGCGAACATCTTGCTTTACGCTGCCGTAATTCATAGTCGCATGTACATCACGTTCAGTTTAGGGTGCCAATCATACTGACGATGGATCTTGTCTATGTCTATGTCCAGTACGTCGAAAAAGACGCTGGAAAAGATCGAGCATTTTGCAAGCAAGATTATATAATTTTTTACAAAATTACAGAACTTATATTATCATTAGACTTTGCTTTCAAGCTGCTCGAACAGATACTGACGATATCCGTAAATCCAAGGACGCTTATAATATACGGGATTTGCTTTCGTCTAAGCACATCATATCCTTAGTTATATATATATTTGAAGGAATTGTGATCCATGTAACGATCACAGTCATTGATTGTAATAAGGATCTAAGCTTAGTTCGCTGATTGTGACGTCACCTTTTTTCCCCCTCTAATGCCACTTTGTATTACGAATCTTCGTTCATTTACCTTTCGAATATTCTTTTTGTTCACCCTCTTAAGCTGCTTATTAAGTGTGTCGACGTTCTCGTCAACTGAAATTTACCTATCATCGATCATGCTACATACAATTGTTTTTTAAATAATCGTCGATCAATGTTATCATACCTAGCAATTTATTTTCACAATGAACGGACGCAATCCGCTCATTCCTGGGCAGTTAACGCATGCATGTCGTATATTGGGGAATCACGTGGTATTAACGTTAACAATCATTGACTATTTTATTTGATGCCCAATCCTTCATTGGACGTATGTATGTACTGTACCGTAGGTCACGAAGGGTCAGTGTCAGATTATCGGTCAATTTTTTTTTAATACAATAAGGATAAGAGATCAATTAAACATAAACAGCCTGTACACGGTGGCTGTTGACGTTCACCGGGCTGTTGTACTTATTATTATTACTGTTGTTGGTACTATTATTGTTCTTATTGTTGCTGTTGCTGTCATTGTTGTTGCTGTTATCTTATATACCTACTTATACACACATATATGTATATTATTTTTGTTACTACAAAAAATTCTTATTGTGCCACTGACATCGTCATCACTTTTTTTCTTCGCCATTTGTACTCGTTATCAACCATATATCTTCTATTGTCTTCGACAAGAACTTCTTTAAGCCACGTATTACTTTTGTTATCGTTATGCATGCCTCTGGTAGCACTTCACGGAAGAGCTGTTTACTCTATGAATAATGTTTCACTTTGTTTTTGGGAATGCTGGCCGGGTAGACAAGCTGGACAGTTCGTTCCAGCGCTCACGAAGTTCGAGCATGTCCTCGTTGGAGAACATTGCCACCGAAACCATCAGCTGCCTTACATTCGCCGATTCTTATACAAAGAAAAGCGGTATGACTTTTTTATTTCTAAAAAAAAATGTCATTTGAAATATTCTTCTCGTTGGGATTGAATATTATTGATTGGCCATTGGCGTTTATTCTATTTTTATAACTTTCTCTTTTCTCCAGATGCTAGTGCTTTACCAACCTTATGGATTGGCACATCTTTGGGTTCCATACAAACTATTGTCTTTAATACGCCTGCCCATGGCGAACGAGATTCGCAACCTGTGATCCTCTCTACTTATAGTCAGTATTGTCGTTACTCGGAATTCTTACTTAATTACTTTATACGTCCACGTTGTTATTGGTTGACGTGGGTGAACGAAGAGTGGCATGCTTACACGTTTCTGTTTTATTCCAGGTGGTTCTATGTTTAAGTTAAAAGGCTCCATCTTAACTATGTCCTTCCTGGATTGCAACGGTGCTCTCATTCCGTACTCCTACGAGTCTTGGAAGGATGAGAATCTTGACTACAGGGATCGCAATAGTAAGCATCTATATTTTATTGACCAGTGCAGAGTCCGTAGGACCTGTCCAATGTCATTTATACTCAGTGGATTCAATGCATTCGTTACAGAAGCCCAAGGGAAATTTGCAAACAGCAAGTCATCCTCGCTAAATGCACAAGTCGTAGGCGATGGATTTGAAGATCGGCAATTTGTCGTACTGACGTCTGAGAAACAAGCGCGTGTCGTTGCTCTGCCATCTCAAAATTGCGTCTACAGGCAACAGTTGGCTGATGCGGATATCGTTATCAAAGCGGAAATAACTTCACTGAAAGGTTAGCAAATATTTATATATATTTTGGTAATGTCAGATTTTTTTTTCATATATTCTCTCCTGTCAATGGATCATTTATTCGTTATCCGTGATCGTTCTCGTTTCTATTTTTATTTTTATTTTTTGTTAGATAGCGTCTGCCTCGTCTGCTATGTCTCAAGCGGACACATAGCTACTTACAGTCTGCCTAGTCTTAGGCCGCTGATCGATGTGGACTTTTTGCCACTTTTGGATCTCAGGTAAGCGACAGACACCTTACTTCTGTGTCAATGATTTTGTACAATTGATAACAATATTTACCCAATTTAATATAATATATGCACTGATGCGGACGTATTATATCTGTCTTAACTTCTGGCACTATCTATCATTGCTGGCAATTGAATACACGAAAAATATTTATCCAATTCTGACATTCATTACGAAATTCTTTCAATGATCTATTTTCAATTCACCGTTTTTCTTCATTGTCGTGCACCTACTGTACGCTTATAGATATTCACCGAGAGTGCCGTCTCGTGGAATTATAGCTGCACCGAATTCAAGCATCTTCAGAGAGACATACTCCACGA
Organism: Trachelus troglodyta; assembly: GCA_030142635.1. Classification (NCBI taxonomy): domain Eukaryota; kingdom Metazoa; phylum Arthropoda; class Insecta; order Hymenoptera; family Cephidae; genus Trachelus; species Trachelus troglodyta. The sequence continues at coordinate 2,494,329 of JARQTJ010000359.1, forward strand.
TTATTGTTATGTCGCTAATTAACGCGACACGAAGCAAATATTGCTTTATGTGATTAGTGATTACTTACGTGACACTCGTCTGGTAGTCACGTAACATTAAATTAACAACGTTAATGCCATACAATGATGAATTGCGTAATAACCGGACGTCTACGTGGCATACGGTGCCACGTGCCAATTGGTTATTCATCCCTTTTTACTTTACTTTTAACGTCGAGTTTCCATTTTTTTTTTCTACAAAGTTCGTCGAGTTTTTGAATAATTTGCGTTATCGTATATTATTTTATTGCCGGTCTTAACTGCGTTATCTTTTATGCAGTCATCAGACAGAGTGGAATGTATTTTGTTGAACTTATTCATGAGGTACGTTTAGTAACGGGACGTTAGGGTTGTGCAATTTTGGAATGTTTATCAGTACTACAATATTCAATATCAGTACTACAATATATATTCACAATATAAAGATGATATACAAATCAGTACTACAATATATATTCACAATATAAAGATTCGTACGATATTACAAAATATTAATTCAACATTTGACATCATCTTTTCAGACACATATTATGGTCCGAGCGTTCGCTTGACACGATTTTTCAGTAAATATTCGATCGAATGATTTAATTTTTTTTTAATTGATCATCCGTCGACTATGCGAATGAGTAGCAAGTCTTTTCCAAGAATCATGAGTTCGTCAGTTGAGAGTAATAACTTTTGTTGCTTAATGAAACTCTCGTTAGCTATTGATCCGTGTTCAAATAGTTCTTAAAGTAAATAGATTTTTTTTTAATTGTTATTATCTATCAGCTCTTTTGTCAAAGCAGTCGTTTCGATCCAGTAAAATAGACGTTGGAAACTATTGATTAGAAAGTACCAAATTAAATGATATTAATAAATCGACTATCTCCTTCCTCACTTATCCCTATACTTTTTCTTACTCTATTGATAGAACTTCTATCAATAATATCCACAGTTTATTCCAATTCAATGTTCGTTCCGCATTCACCGCCTAAACATTTGATAAAGCAGGGTAGAAATTTAATAAGATGACCAATGAACTATATTGCGCTTAATTTTATTAAAATTTTGTGTTTTTTTCTTAATCCAATATTTTATGCGTGTTTATCGATTCGTTAAGCAAGAATCGTCGCATCTTGAGCAAAATTATATCAATTTCTCGTGCACCACGTGCTCAGTGATGAAAGATCATTTATTATATACAGAGTTGTACAGTACAACCGTACCCTACTGAAGTTGGCTCTATCATAGAAATTTAATGTACGTATAGGCTAACTTCGAGCAGTACGTCTGGCTCTTAATAAACCTATACTATTTGAAACACAACAAATCAAATGAAGGGATTGTCTCTGGCATGCTATTTCACTTTTCTTTGTCTATCTTTGTCTCTCGCTAAACAACTATGCACTTACATATTAACCCTCGAAGCGCTCGAGATATGCCTGGCGTAGTCTTATCGCAACTATAAAGCACTCTATGCATCGAATGCCTTAAACTATTATTAAAAAAAAAAAAACGTAATTTCACGGCTATGACGATAAAGAAATTTTATTATCAAACTATCAGTAATTTTCATACTCATTGAGTACCTGAATTTTCGTTCACTTTGCCTGTTTCTCTCTCAACTCTGCGCATATATCGTCAATCGATCATCATCGATATATCCGAGCAGTTATCATCATTATTCTTACGTCAACCACGAATTATTAGCTCATGGCAATTTTTTGTTCGCACAAAAATTTCAATTCGCTTTGCATTACACGTAAGGAATTCGTAAGGGACGAAAACGAATTTTAGTTTCATCTCCACGGAGCGTAAAGAAAAAAAGGTGAGAAGAGATTTGAAGGGAGATCGTTTCGAATTCGTTTATACACGCGGTTGATCTTTTACTTTAATCACGAAAATACATCAAACAAATTTTATAGACGCGCACAAAGTCCCGAGTAATCGATCGATATTAAAATCAATTATTTGAAACATTTTTCGCGTCACGACACACTGCTGGAGTTCAATGAACTTGGCACAGTAAGTGTTAACATTGTCGCGCGATGCCTATACGTGGTAGTGTTATCCGTATTTATCACGAGGTGCCGTTATCCCTTAAGGGATATGTAATGACCGTTGCGTAATATCGATGCCTTAATATATACATATGTAAACAATTGAAGTGTGCGAAAATGAATTTTGCGTTACGTTAAGCAACGACTCCTTTCTCCTGTCTCTGTAATCTCTAACAGTTTTCAGACGACAAAACACGGCATTGTAGACCCCATGTTGTCCATATGGGGTCACCAACTCTTTGTAAATGGCGATACCGATCAGTAAGTCATCAATCAAAGTAAAGCTCACAGTATTACACATTGCACATAAAATCGTACACGAAAAATACAGTAAGCCCTGTTTATTAAATTCTTTTAATCATTCCTCGCTGCTCGTCATTCATATTAAATGGAGAATGCAAATCCGATGCTGGTACTTCAGTGTCTGTTGTGTTCTGACGTTTAATATTTTTTTTACTTTTACTTTCTCATAGACAAAATAATTACTATTTATATTGTACAGTTTTTTTTTTCAACAAACTTGGGTCTTTACTGCAACCTCTAGTGGACTACTACTACTACTCCTACTACTATACTACTACTACTACTACTACTACTACTAGTACTACTACTACTACTACTACTACTACTACTACTACTACTACTACTACTACTAGTACTACTACTCCTACTACTACTACTTCTACTACTGCTAGTACTGATTCTGTTACTGTCATTATACTACACTCAATGCATTTATGCTATTATATCCTCGGCTGTGCACAGAATGCATCTTATTTGCACGGGATACCCGCAGGTGAAGAAGATATTATTTTTTACAGAATCGCAAGGACACTCTGCTTCAGCAACAAAGGACACGGACTGTACCTCTCGTCACCTACAGAGATACAAAAATTTTCAGTCTCCAGTGAATTCTGGTTTGTATTCCCTTTTAATTACGTTTGAATATTTGCACGTGAACATTTGAGATGAATGTTCAGTGCATTGTGGGAATATTCGTTGCAGTTCCGAGCTAACGGAAATGATGGGAGATATGTTCATTGGACACGACATGCCGGAACCACCTAAGGAGAGCTTCTTCAAGGGTTTATTCGGTGGCGGATCGAGGAGCCTAGACCGAGAAGAGCTGTGTAAGAATTCTGAAACAGTATAAATTCTTTATAACGTATTCTAGAGATTTTCCTTTGTTCACTGACATGTAAAATGATAGATCCAATATGGTCGATGACTCCATTGTTTGCAAATGTATGCATTGTCATTTACAGTCGGCGAGTCCAGTGGTCGTGCTTCTCGCACAGTGGCAAAGCATATACCAGGTCCCTTGACGAATACCGAGGGTCTGCGAGAACGAGTCTCGACGGCTACCGGGGATGTAGCCATGGCTCATCAAATGGTTATGGAACGCGGTGACAAATTGTCTCAGCTGGAGGATAAAACGGCACGTATGATGTCCGAGGCCGATAACTTCTCGCAGTCGGCGCACGGTCTCATGCTCAAGTATAAAGACAAAAAGTGGTATCAGCTATGAGGAAACTACGCGTGTCAGAGCGTCACTGGGTAGACGGGTAGAGGAACTTCAATGTAATTTAGCGTTCACATTTCATCCATGCGTTCTGTCGTAAAACTGTAGCATAAATAATACAACACACGTACCAGGTAAAAAGTACACCGCAAGACGGAACACCCTTTTCATGACACTGGAACAAGTACGATTTTGCTTCTCGTGGATACCGAGAACAAAGGAATACAGGCACACAGAACAGAAGTGGAGAAAAAATTGGAGCTAGTTATATATACGATACACAAAGTTATACACGCACATGATTATACTCTGTACTTTAATTAAATTGGAAGAAGATTGAAAAAAAGGATTTAACTGACAAGAATTAAATTATGTATACACGCGGTTACCATACGCTGAGACAGAGAAGAAACACGTTAAAAATGCATAAGAAATATTAAGTGTGCACGCGCGATTTCACGAGGGTGTAATTACGTGCGGTACATACTTATGATTATATATACATGCCGATACATATTTAAACCGTGAGAATTTTACATGTAAGTTTTACGTATGGTATGTAAAAGTCAATACAACAAATTGTTTGATAATTTGTCTTTTATTCGCTGACTCTCGTCGATTCATTCGGACGTTCCCGTCGGACCTGCTTTCGCCGCTATTTGCTTTGTGCTCTTGATTGATCACTCCTTGACAAATTGTGCTCGATCGAGTCGGTCGATCGAGGGATCTAAGATCCACTGTATTTTGCGAGGCTTATCGATGAACTTTTGAAGGAAAAGGAAAAATAAAATTGATGAGGAAGATTATGCGTACCTACGTCCTGCAAGGACTCGTGGCCATTTTGTTTCCTTCTTTGAAATATAACAAAGTGATAAAATATATAAGTGAAGGGTCAATTGTCCGAATGCATCGAGAAATGATATATTATAGTAGTAGCTACAGTGCGACAAATTAATTATGATTTTAAGGATAATTATGTTGTAAGGATTATCGGCTGGATGGGACAAAGAAACTCCAGACAGCATTGGGCATGACGAAAAGAGTTATTAGCTGTTGTGACTTGTAGTTATCGCTAGACGTGTTATGTATATAACAATACAATTATATAGCAAAAAGCAAAGAAAAGAAAAAAAAACGTATGTATTGAAAAAAAGGTTTACTCGAAAAAAATGTGTCATTAAGTTTACCTACTAAGATGTGTCAAACGCGGTTATTTGAATTCCAATGAATTTCAAAACTGTCTGTCGACAACACTATTAAAGGGCGCAACTGTAATGAACAAGTATTGTACTTTTAATTATACGAGTATATAATAGATTATATATAATGACAATATACGTTATAATAAATTCGATTGAATTTATCGTTGCTCCGAATCATCGTACTGCTTCCATAGCAATAACTGTATAGTCATGATAAACGGTATAGACAACGCGTCACCTTCTTGAATGATAACAGGACGAGAGAAAAGAGAAAGAAAAAAGCAGGAAGGAATTAAGGGAAATGAAAATTGTGTATATTGAGCGTGAGTACGTGGATTAGCGTGCATTCATAATATGTCGACCGAGAAGGAAAGGGGAAAGACGTGAGAAAAAAAAGCAGAAACCTAAAGAACACTTAAGTGGGTATAAATTTTCTTGGACAATATTCTCATTAAACTTACTCCATTTCAATCGTATATTGTATAACAGTTACAGTATAAGTTTAATGGTACAAATTCAATGAGCTCATTTGTCTCTATTCCGAATCGATTGAAACTGATCGAAAACAACTATTTAGTTTTGCATTGATAAACTTTCATTTTGGGGTAATGTGAGTCGCTTACGCGTTACCTTTCGCTTTGCTTCTCTCGATTGACACTGATTTAATGAATTTATCGAATTTTACTTTATTACAGAAATATATTTGTTATTCGAATTCAGTTGAATCCTCGGCCAATGACTACTTTCAAGCTGCAGGTCTCTTTCTGTTAGTTCACTCCAGAAACCGACCAAGACATTTTTACTTCTTAAAGAAAACAAAGAAACAAAAAAGGGTTAAAGGGGGCAGGGATATCTAAGGCGATAAGTAACCATTGATAGAATGCACGAAATATAATCAAATTATAATAATTACGTTAACCAAGCAAATTTATACTCCATTTTACTCGTATTGTATGACGTCAAGATTTTTGGCTTTACCTTCAGTTCTCATTGCATAGCAACACTGGATGAACGAAGCCCCAATATTATATACAGGGTTATTCACGGCAAACGCACCACCTGAAATTGGCTGTGAATGGGTGATTTTATGAATCACTGCAGGGTGGCATCATTTAAAAAAAATGAAAGTTAACGTCGTAACATTGGTTTTAGCACGAATTTCAAATTCTTTCATTTTTTTAACAAGGCCAAACTGCGTCGATTAACAAAATTGTTCAATCGTATTCAACTTCAGCTGTTGCGTTTGCCGTAAATAAACCTTGAATACACACGCGCGCGCGCGCACACACACACACACGCACACAGAGATATATAACGTTAATTTCAAGTGTCCAAGTACACTGAAATTCTTCATATTTTAAATTTATACTAATAACGATCTCATATATGATTTTCCTTCTCTGAGAGATACACGTCATAAATCTAGTACTACCTGGATCGAAGTACTGCCTGGATGACACATTGTATCTTGGACCCGAGTAAAAAATCTGTTTGAAATAAATTGTCAAATGATTAAACATTCACTAGCATTTATTTAAGCACTTACCTTACGTAGCCAATGTCCTTGTATAATTAATATAGAATGAAACTGTCTTTCAACTGAGCGTAGGTAGGGCTTTGTAGGCATAATTCGGGTATTGTTTGGATATTCTGTATTGTATACGTCATTTCACGTAGAGATAAATTAATTTCACATATTTTTGAAGTCTTTCTAATTTTCTACTTACAGAATACGACACGAAATCGGTTATCAGTGATTAATTCGTAGATTCAGGTGTCAATCCGTTAAACGCTGTTAAATATTAGTCAAATGACGTCAATTTGAAGCAAAATTCGAACTAAATATTCCCTGTTACGTAAATATGATTCGCAGCTGTGAAGCGATTCAAAATACTATGACTTCCCAAGGTATGGTATACTGTTAAAGAGGAAGGCGAGTATCTCAGACTAATATTTTCAAATTAGCCAATGAGAAGACTTTTTTCCATTAAGGTACGTATTCGAGATACAGTACACGCCCTAATCATCTGTATAATGGCGATCTTCTTGGTTCCAGCTCTGGGAAATGTACTAATGTGCATTTTCGCAAGCTATATGGATATACTATGAATATTATTAACGTTGCTCTACTCTAATCGCTGTGTTTCCTTTTAGAGTACGGAAGCTTAAACTCACTATCATCAATCAAAGGGGATGTACAAGATTGAAATACACCATAGAACCCATGCAATCTTTTATTATGACGGATAACAGTAATTGAAATGAGCATTGTAACATTTGTGATTGTATTATTCGCATATAAAAAATACCATGGACTAATATTGAATATAAATAGTACTCATTTTTAACACTGTCAAATACCATTAATTTTCTAAATTTAGAATAATGCAGAGGCCACAGAGTTTCTATGTGCATTACGAGATCGTCTACATAAATTTGTTGCATTTCATATATATTTAACAGATTAGAAAAAGTATACAAACCATTAGAAAATGAACGTTGGAAATCAGCGCCTTCCTATCGCAAATAGTTTTAATTGTACTGTTCGTGTCAGAAACAGTGTACATTTTGCCGTGTTATTTCCTATGGTATCTGAGATACTTCATTCCTACGTGCCCATAGAACATTGGTGTCTCGATATTTCACAGGTATCACATGGAATTTATTTATATCTATTTTGAAACACATTAAAACATGCTTTCTCCTCGAGGGTTATAGTAACTTACATGCAATATAAAAACAGTGAAGATACAGAATGAAAAATCACACATGAAACAGTGTTTTATAACGCTTCAACTTTTGCACACCCTTGTTAAAATCTTCATACGTTATTGTGAATTCGAGTGTCAATCTTTTAAACAATATTGACATTTATTCCAACGACGTGAATTATACCTTACCGTAACATAAAATCATGTAAGAACATTATGTTTTAATACGAACGAACGAACAAAGAAATTTTCCAATATCTTTTACAGCTGAGTATCTCCTCTTACGTGATTATTCTTCACACCTGTGACACAATCTTTTGATTTATGGTAAAAATATAACTTGAAACGAGACTATCTCATATTAATATTTTTTATTTTGACCAATAAGAAGTTTCTTATTCGTATAGGGGCGTATACGTCTCACGTATCACGGAACGTGTTAAGGTGTTTGTTGAAGATACCTATGAACAGCATATATATAACGAGCGCACTAAATTCTCATATTGAATACGACGCCCTAAAGCAGGGAAATCAACACGTAGACCAGTGGCTGAGCATTGACTATATCCAAAAAAGGTACGAAACACTCATTCAACGGAAAGACTATTTAATATTTAATATACTGGGTTATTCATATTCAATCAGTTACTCTTTTAATCTGTGCTGTATTAACTTTATCACCTACTAGACAATCATGAACTTGTCCGTGATCATCGGCATAATGACGACCCTCTTGGGTCCAGCCTTGGGAAATGTAATGATGTGCTATTTCTCAAGCTGGGCTACGTATCGTGTTGGAAATGGCAACTTTGAAGTCTCCGACATCGAACCCGATTTATGCACGCATTATATTTATGCATTTACTGGTATCACGGGAGAGGGAGCTGTCGACATCCTGGATAAGTGGAACGATATATCTGACGATGGTGGAAAGAGTATGGATAATTAATATAATCATAAATATAATTCGCAAGTTTAATGAAATCTCTATATTAATTTGTAAAGTGCAAATTATCTAATTAATTAATTCTTCTGAATCATGTAGATAATTTCGGGAAGCTGGTTGCTCTGAAGAAGTCGAAAACAAAACCTAAAGTACTCGTTGGCATGGGTGGATGGAATGCAGGTAGCACTAACTTCACTATTGTCGTGAACAATGCTACTTTACGTGCGACATTTGTTAAAAACGCTGTTGCTTTTCTTAAAAAGTATAATTTTGATGGATTGGACTCGGATTGGGAGTATCCCGCTCAACGTGGAGGTATTATTTATTATTTTGTGTTGAAAGTGCAAAAAGTAAACGATATCCGACAAGTATAAAGTTTATAGCATGAACTGAAAGCTCATGTACTTTTAATGATTGTCACTTTAAAAAATGAAACATTATAGCAGAGACATATGGAAAAAGCTCTGGTCCGCGTTTCAATTTCAAATTTCTCATGTTGATCATCTTAAAATCTGAAATATAAAATATGCAATGAACCGAAAGGATTTCAAAGATTAAGCTTCGCGCTTCAAAAAATAAAGTCATCGAAGTATTTCTTGAGAACATATTATAGGCAAATGGGAGAGTAAGTTCAATCTCATATTAAAACCGTACCGGTTTCCGCGGCGGGATAGCAGTCAGGAATGGATTTTTGACGAAAAATAATCGAAACCAGAAAATTATGTACTAATTCCAAAATTAGCATATTTTATGAATCACAGAGTTTAATGAAATGCCTTCTAAAATCGTTTAATGGAAGCTTCAGCTTTATATGTCTGAAACTGTTACTTGGGCACTTGTAGTATACACATCTTTGCACTCGAAGTACCTCGAGTGCTTGTAAACGTATTTCATTCTTCATTAATTTGACTCGCGTTCTATCGTAGGAGTGAAGGCCGACAAGGAAGGCTTCATTGCATTTCTGAAAGAACTGAAGGCGGCATTTGTAAAGGAAGGACTTCTCCTAACTGCTGCAGTTGGAGCTACCGAAGATCTTGCAACTCCGTCTTACAATATTCCAGAACTAGCCGAGTAAAGGATTCACTGGTTTTATTTACTGAGATGAATAATTGTTCGAATAATTAATTCATTTGTCTACACTTTTGTTTTTACAGAATCCTGGATTACATTAATGTTATGACGTATGACTTGACTACTGCATCTTCCTCTGACGTTATAGGACATCACGCACCAATGGTTGCTGCCAGTTATCAAGCAAATAATACTGTCTTATTGCAAAACAATATAGTAAGTGTAGCAGCAATGTACTGCCGCCATTTAATTCTCAAAAGATCTAAAAATATCTGTATCTTTCATAGGAAGCGTCTATCCACTTCTGGCTGAAGAGTGGTGCTCCTGCTTCTAAATTGGTACTTGGATTGCCTCTTTATGGAAGAACATTCACATTGGCCGATACTTCAAAGACTACACCCGGAAGTCCGTCAGCTGGTCCAGGACTTGCCGGCCCATACACGGGCGGCGCTGGTAGCCTTGGTCGGTAAAATTAATTAATAGCAGTATTGTACTTTTTTCATATACTGTATTTATTTGTACGATTATAAGAACATACTTTTGCTTACAGGTTACAATGAGTTGTGCGAAAAGCAATTAAGTGGAAATTGGACCACTGTTTGGTATAAGGAACAGCAAGTGCCTTATGCTTACAGTGGAGATCAGTGGATAGGATTCGATAACGAAAAAAGTTTAACGATAAAAATAAATTACGCTAAGAAGCTTGGACTCGCTGGCATAATGTTCTGGAGCATAGAAACTGACGACTTCAGGGGAATTTGTGGCTGCGGCCGTTATCCACTTCTTAAGGCTTCTAGGAGAGCACTCCATTCTGTAAGTACCTAAGATTACATATAATCAGTAGAAGGTCCAATTTAGGCATCCAAATTCTCTATAAAATGTAGGAACCATTGTTTTTTGGTACACTCACAGAGGAAGGTAAAAAATTAAACAGACGCCATCCTATACGTAGACATCTACGAGTAGTGCCAACATAAGAAATTGTTTCTTAACATAGGCTAATGATTCTCATGGATATATTATGAATATTACTAATGTCGTTTTCCTGTAATTGCTGTGTTTCCTTTCAGACTGCGAACGTATAAGAAGATGTACAAGATATAGAACTGTGTAATCCTTTATCGAGATAGATTGTGAGAAATAAATTATGCATTATATTTTCTGATTTTTTTACTGATATTCAACGATATTATTGACTACTATTGACCATTTGTACTTCTGTCAGATACTATTTAGTTTTTCAAATCTAATAGGAATTACGTTGGACTGAATATAAAATAGTTAAACAAAATACAACAATATAAAATACATAAACGACACTCCGATTGCCACGCACAGAAAACAGCTGAGAGGAGAACAGGATTGATTAGAGGTGAAGTATCGTAAAATAATAGTCCAAGAACTGACGACAGATTTCACTAAGCATTTTCAACACGGCCACATTTTCTTCAGGCGCTAGGCACGGGGTTCGTATTGTGAAAACCGTGAGTCTGGCAGCCCAGCCCCACTGCGTTTGAACACCTGGTCCAGTAAAAAAAACGCGATTTTCAAGTCATTTCAGCAAGGTCAATTCCAACTCAGATCTGATCTACTATTCGATGACATCATTAGTTTAAACAGCCAGACGTGTATCTCGCGTATAACAAGGCGTAAGACTGGATTATACTCATTTAAAATATATATATTTTTAAGTGATAGCAGCAGATGTGACAATTCTCTTTTTATGAAGTATTATGTCGCCCTACAACACTCGTAGAACGCCAGATCGAAATTCAGTTGCCAACACCTCGAAAATAATTAATAAAGTTCCGCGATTTCGGATAAAAGTGTTGGCCTGCGCGGGAGCAGCGGGACGGGGGCCACACGAAACGAAGGGTCGTTCGGCAAACGCGTAATAAGGTACGTCCCGTGATCGAGAGGCGATGACGGCACGTAGTCTCAGTGGCCACACTCCAGGTTCCGGAACACAACTCTCTTAACTAGAATCCGTTTCTATTAATCTAATTGACACAAATATTCGATATAGTAAGCTAGGATATGATAACCACGGAATTTTCCCGAGTACGAAAATAGCCTCGAATCGCAAGAATTCGATACCGATACCAGCCGGCACTAATGTTAGCAAAATTCCGCACAAATCCAACCTCAGAACTCACCGGTAATAATGAAATTTTCCTAATTTTCATGAAATGCCAGTGGTGAAATTCCCTACCTCTAATCTGACGCGTTAGGCCCTCTGCCGAACTTGATCGCGCGGCAAAATTTAAATTTGGTTATGAGTCCCTTTACATTTATTATCCCCAACGAGTTTCCTTGGCTCTGCCTCAGGATGTGGATGCTCTAATTCTCGGGATGCCTGGCTCGAGTCTTCTGGTTGCTATCCAAAAAAGGTACGAAACACTCATTCAACGGAAAGACTATTTAATATTTAATATACTGGGTTATTCGTATTCAATTAGTTACTCTTTTAATCTGTGCTGTGTTAATTTTATCACCTACTAGGCAATCATGAACCTGTCCATGATCATTTGCATAATGACGACCCACTTGGGTCCAGCCTTTGGAAAAGTAATGATGTGCTATTTCGGAAGCTGGGCTACACATTTTTCCGGAAATGGCAACTTCCAAGTGTCCGACATCGAACCCGACTTATGCATGCATTATGTTTATGCATTTGTCGGTATCACGGCACAGGGATCTATCTACAATTTATACGAGAATAACGATTTACCTGGCCATGGTGAAAACAGTATGGATAATTAATATACACGTAAAAAAAATTTACAAGTATAATGAAATCTCAATAATTATTTTTAACATTCAAATTACTCGTTAGCATCGGTGGATGGAGGGCAGCTAGCACGCAGTTCAGTCGTGTCGTGAACAATGCTAATTTACGTGCGGCATTTGTTAAAAACGCTGTTACTTTTCTTAAAAAGCATAACTTTGATGGATAGGATTTGAATTGGCAGTATCCCTGTCAACATGGAGGTATTATTTATTATTTTGTGTTGAAAGTGCAGAAAGTAAACGATATCCGACCAGTATGAACTTTTTAGCATGAACTGACGGCGCATGTACTTTTAATGATTGTCACTTTAAACAATGAAACATTATTGCAGAGATATATGAAAATAGCTCTAGTGCGCGTTTCAATTTCAGATTTCTCATGTTGATCATCTTGAAATCTGAAATATAAAATATGCAATGGACCGAACGGATTTCAAAGATTAAGCTTCGCGCTTCAAAAAATGAAGTCATCCAAGTTTTTCTGGAGAACGTATTATAGACATATGTGAGAATAAGTTCAATCTCATATTAGAACCGTAACGGTTTCCGCGGCAGGATAGCAGTCAGGAGTGGATTTTTGACGAAAAGTAATCGAAACGAGAAAATTATGTACAAATTTCAAATTTAATATATTTTATGAATCACAGAGTTTAATCAAATACCTTATAAAATTGTTTAACGGTAGCTTCAGCTTTATATGTCTGAAATTATTACTTGGGCACTTGTAGTATACGCGTCTTTGCACTGGAAGTACCTCGAGTGCTTGTGAACGTATTTCATTCTTCATTCATTTGACTCGCGTTGTATCGCAGGAGTGCAGGCCGGCAAGAAGGGTTTCGTTGAATTTGCGAAAGAACTGAAGGCGGCACTTTTAAAGAAAAGACTTCTGCTAACTGCTACATTTAGAGCTATCAAAAATCTTGCAACTCCGTGTTACGACATTCCAGCACTAGCTGAGTAAAGGATTCACTGATTTTATTTATTGAGATGAATAATTGTTCGAATAATTAATTCATTTGTCTACACATATTTTTTTTACAGAGACTTGGATTACATTAATATCAGGACTTATGACTTGACTACTGCTACTTCCTCTAAGGTTGTAGAACATCACACACCAATGGTTGCTGCCTTTCATGAAGCACATGAAGCAGCAGCAATGTACTGCCGATCAAAAGATCTAAAAATATCTGAATCTTTCATAGAAAGCGTCTATCCACTTCTGGCTAAAAAGTGGTGCTCCTGCTTCTAAATTGGTACTTGGATTGCCTCTTTATGGAAGAACATTCACATTGGCCGATACTTCAAAGACTACACCCCTAAGTCCGTCAGCTGGTCCAGGACTTGCCGACCTCTACACGACCAGGGCTGGTAGCCTTGGTCGGTAAAATTAATTATTAGTATTATTGTACTATTTTAATATACTATATTTATTTGTGTGATTATGAGAACATACTTTTGATTACAGGTTACAATGAGTTTTGCGAAAAAGAATTAAGTGGAAACTGGGCTACTGTCTGGTATAAAAAACAGAAAGTGCCTTATGCTTACAGTGGAAATCAGTGGATAGGATTCGATAATAAAAAAAGTTTAGTGATAAAAATAAAATACGCTAAGAAACGTGGACTCGTTGGCATAATTCTCTGGAACCTAGAAACTGATGACTTCAGGGGAATTTGTGGCTGCGGCCGTTATCCACTTTTTAAGGCTTCTAGGGCAGCAATTCGTTTTGTAAGTAGCTATAACATTACATTTAGTCAGTAGAAGGTCCAATTTAGGCATCCAAATGGTCTATAAAGCGAAGGAACCATTCGTTTTTTGGTACACCCAAAGAGGAAGGGAGAAAATTAAACAGACGCCATCCTATATGTATACATCTACGAGTGGTGCCAACATAAGAAATTGCTTCTTAACATAGGCTAATGATTCTCATGAATATATTATGAAAATTACTAATCTGCTGTAATTGCTGTGTTTCCTTTCATACTAGGAATGTAGTAAAAGAGGTACAAGAAGATGTACAAGAACATATACAAGAAGCTATGGAAGAAATTATACAAGTTTAAAATACTCTATAGAACTATGCAATCTTTTATGAAGATGAATTGTGGGAAATTAATTGTGCATTATGTTTTCTGATTTTTTTTTACTAACATCTAACGATATTATTGACTACTATTGTCCATTTATACTTTTGTCAGATACTATTCATTTTTTCAAATCAAATGTTCTCACATAAATTCGTATGGGATGATGAACCTCGTAAACTATTTGCTCCTTGCAAAAAGCACCTTTGGGTCGGATTAGTCTTTCAGTTTTTATTTAATTATTGCCGAAGTGGTATCAAAATGATAGTTGACCTTGCAGATTACGCACTGAATTCTGCTTTAGGAGAGAATCTGTTAGAAATCAAATTGATTAACTTTAACTGCCTTATTAGTTTGGTTTTAAGTCTCGTACAACACTCATGCTTTAACAGATGGTACTTCTTACACACAATCGGAACATAAAAGACTATCTGTTGCAAGCAACTCATCGACTAAAATCAAAGCAGAAGGTGCTGTAATATTTAAAGGTGCAAACGAAGAAGTCGAAAATAATGTGCACTGTATGTACCTAACCTGAGAACGAACCTAATTTCTTTTGCAAAAATCACTGACATAGGAGACAAGGCTATTTTTAGCCAAAAAGAAGCGGCTGTGGAAGATCAAAATGGAAAAATTATATTGAAGGCATATCGTTATAAAGATTTGTACTATTTAGAAGAAGCAGAGGAACGGATCCAGAAATAATTCTGGGGGGGGGGGGAGATTTCGCCGATCCCCTCCGCCCTGGATCCGCCACTGAAAAAAGCAAGTCAAGAAGAGGACTCTGTGTCATCCATCGAGAAAAAGCAATCGAAATTACTAACTTGGCACAAACACCTCGGCCACTTAAATGCGAAAGATCTCTTGGAAATCCACAAAAACGATACAGTTATTGGGGGTATACAGTTATTAATCATGGGTTCGGAGACCCCTTAAGTCCAGAAAATTACCTGCATCGATAAGAGGTACGTCTGATACTTTATAATCAAAGATAAATCCAAAAGAAATGAAAAGAATGTATACAGGTATTAAACTTGAAAATAAAGTGATTGAAATACGACAAACAGCCACAAAGGCATTGATTGAATTCTGTTATCCTTTTCCCAGTAAAACATGAGCGGAAAATTGAAAAAATTAAATATAAGTCTGTATAAATGAGATGATCGCTTAAAAGAAATTGACGTCAGGTCCTACGTCAAAACCAAAGAAACTTCTGTGTGGAAGACATAATCCCAGAGAGTATAACTGTCTAGAATTTAACGATGAACGCTATTCAAATATTGCAAGATAATTACTAGAAATAATAATGATGACTTTATCTATTTTTAAACAGTCTACACTAAACCAGCTTTGAAACGCGTGTAAAATATTTGCACGTAAAATACCTGATGTTAATATAGCGATGTCGCACGCAGTATTCGCCAAACAACACGTGGCTCAATCAATCATGATTAAATATCATGATCGAGGAAAAAATAAAAATGAAGAAGATAGCTAAATTTATTTTAAAATATACCACGAATCTAATCGTCCTTTAAAACGCACTTATTCATTAAAGTCAATTTTTCATTGTCAGTAAGTTAATCAATGAATAATATCGCATGAACTGATAATCCTACAGGAATTTATGATTATGTATAGCTCGCCGTCGTAGCAATACTAATAGATGCAAATATCAATACTTAATCAATTATTTTGCTTCTCGTATACAGTATTTTTAAATATAAAATCAAATCACCATGCAACAACTGGCACGATGGACAGATCTAAAAAAAAAGAATGAACTATTAAAAACTAAAACTCTTATCACAGATGATTCAACTTATTCCAAATTGACATCTTATCGCGCATTAATTATTTATTGGGAAGTGCGATAATGTTTATATCATTTAACTATGATCAGGACTGCCGAAATTATCGCGCTCGTATCAATCTTATATACTTGAACATTTTCTTTCTTTTAATCACTAGTATAGATTTGGTATTTCACGCGTTAAGTACATAGGGCGAATTTGCTAAATCTATTTAAAATATACGTGCCAGAATCGTGGAATACTCTTTAAATTATTCCAAGACAAAGTGCGTTAATTGTAATTGTATTATTTATCCTTAATTTATACTGTTTCCTGTGTATTAATTGTATTATCTTCATTTTTTAATGTTTTCCAAATAAAATCACTTGTTATCCTTATCGATCTTAACATCACTTTATCTTGTTTTACAGAAAAGTATGTACTTCATTGTGAACATCGCACTTGTCTCACTTTTATTGTCAACTGCCGTTGGA
The DNA here is from genome assembly GCA_030142635.1 of Trachelus troglodyta. NCBI lineage: Eukaryota > Metazoa > Arthropoda > Insecta > Hymenoptera > Cephidae > Trachelus > Trachelus troglodyta. The sequence continues at coordinate 2,511,026 of JARQTJ010000359.1, forward strand.
CATGTCATACTTTGCTACTATGCAAGCTGGGCTGTATATAGACCAGGCAATGGGCTATTTAATCCAGAGCATATGGATCCCACAATATGCACCCACATAATCTACGCTTTTATTGGAGTTTCTGCTAATGGTTGGATAACCATATTCGATCCATGGGCCGACTTACCAGCAAGTGGTGGTAAAGGTATTGCAAAACATGAAAAATAATTTCAATTTAATGATAAACATATATTTTATAAATTAATTTTATACCTGTTTATTGTAGATGGCTTTCGAAAATTCGTAGCTCTCAAAGAGATCTCACCAAGTACTAAGGTAATGATAAGCATTGGTGGTTGGAACCATGGCAGTACTACTTTCAGTCCAATGGTAACCGATCCAACGACTCGTGCAAATTTTGTGAAAAATATCGTTACATTCCTTAAAACGTATAACTTTGATGGGTTGGACGTCAATTGGGAGTATCCTGCACAACGTGGAGGTATTATCTAAACAAATAATGTTTATATACTGTGTTTGGCTAGACAACACTTTATACATTTTTGATAAATAATTTCAGGTAAAAGTACTGATGTTGAAAATTATGTATATTTACTGCAAGAACTGAAGGAAGCTTTTAAGGACGATGGATATATTTTAACTGCGTCGGTTGGTGCTGCAGAGTCAATTGCCAGTCAATCATATGACATTCCTAACGTGTCAAAGTAAGATTTTCATATATTTATCCAGAACTATTGAGCTTAGTGGTACTATATCGTCTACGAAGAAATTTATGAACTTATGATTCTACTCCATCATTTTAGATATGTCGATTTCATTAGTCTCATGACGTACGATTTGAACGGCTCTTGGAACCATGTGGTTGGAATAAATGCACCTTTGTACCCTGCCAGTCATGAAACAACAGCAGCACAATTGCAGCTTAATGTAGTAAGTAATATTGAAAATAGACAAGTATTCAAAATATCGTGAAACCAATCAAGTAAAGTTATAAAATATAAAGTTCAAATAATTATTTGGATCATTCATAATTCATCCAGGAAGCGTGTATCGCCTATTGGCTGAATAATGGTGCAGATCCTAAAAAAATAGTATTGGGAATTCCACTGTATGGCAGAACATTTACTCTAGCCAATCCAGAGAACAATAAACCTGGAAGTGCAGCAATCGGTCAAGGCATAGCAGGTCCATACACTCGGGAAGCTGGATTCATTGGTAAAATAATTAAACAACAATATCAAAATTAACGCTAACTAACAATCATTTTATTCTCAAGGATATAATGAACTGTGCGAAAAGAATATAACTCAGAAATGGACGACTGTCTGGTTCGAGGAACAGAAAGTACCTTATGCCTACTATGGTAATCAGTGGATAGGATATGATAACCAACAAAGTATATCAATCAAAACTAAATACGTCATAGCGCGGGAATTAGCCGGAGTCATGTTTTGGAGCGCAGAGACTGATGATTTTCGTGCAATATGTCATGACACAAAGTTCCCTTTAATCAAAACTGCTTACAACATCCTCGTGGCGGTAAGTCTGAATAAGAATAAGATAAATATAAAACTAGAAATAACAATGAGTCAATAAATAATAATCCTTCCCACTCTTTATAATTAATCATTCAAGCCTTCCGGAACTACTTCACATCCGGATGTAATCATTGAAGATAATGGGGACGACGAAGACAGTGAAAATGACGAGGAGCATAATAATAGCAGTGAACACGATGATTCAGATGAAGATAATGATTTAAGTGAAGATAATTCTGAAGATAACGCTTCAATCGATGATGCCAATGAGGTCACTACTACTCCGAGTGATGATATCGATAAAATCACCACTTCACCATCAACATCTAATGCTGCTTCTGAAGAAGTTACAACCCTTGCACCAAGTACCACCACTAAAAGTTACATTATATCTCATACAGTCTGCACTGGAAATGGCTATCACAGACATGAAACTGACTGTAGGAAATTTTGGCAATGCGTAGGTCTGGCATCTGGCGGTTATATAGGATATTTACTAGAATGCCCTCCCCCGTTGTATTTTGATAATTATCTAAACGTATGCAATTGGGCCAGCGCGGTTGATTGTTAAAGAATAAAGTGACTTACCAATAGATATCGTTGTAAGTAACAGTCTGATTGTGAAACAACTCAACTGTTTAGAAAGTAAACGAATACAAATTAATATTGACGTATTGGTTAAGTATTTCGAATGAGCCTACGAGATGGTAGCGATTATTCATTATATATTTTCTTCTTTTACCTTGTCCTGTTATTCTTTTATCCTAAAACAATAATATTCGAAGACGAATTATCACTATCGTTTAATATTTCTATCTATTAACACTTCGGTCTAACGAGTAGAAGCTTTCTAAGTCATGTCATCAGATTGGAGTTTGACATGTGAAATTATTTGTTCGCTCATAATGTGATACATTTATTTATTTTATTAATGTTTTATTAGATATCTCAGAATATATTTTTTTTAAACTTGCGTACCGAAGATACTTGCTAATCGCCGTGCACTTTAATTATTTCACGATACTTTTCACTATATTTACGAATTTTTCAGAGGAATAATATTATACAGGCATTATTAAAAAATCAAATGTTTTACACTATTTGTGTTATGTCAACGTAACGGGTCTCGTCAAATTTCTGTAGTCCATATAATTCATTCTCGTCGCGGTTTATAAGAATCCACAATGGTTTTCACAAAATTCTACCATATGGTAAAAATATAAAACTATGGTAAAAATTAATTTTACCATAATTATCATAAGAGCGTTGATAACAGTCACTGCGTATAATACCAGAAACAAAATTAAAAAAATATCAATATCGGCAATCAAGTAAATTTATAATATATAAAAAGACAGCTTATCTACTTGAACTCATAAAAATCATGCTGGATGAATAGTAGAAACATTTTTATTCAAAAAGGAATAATATTGACATAATAATTAATACAGCAATACACGTGAAACAAAATGGCTATAATAAAATATTTCTACCGGATACACGCGATAGTATCAATCAGATCTAAGCAGTTTCAAGTTCACTTTAATAAATGATTTAGACATGCTGGCACGACTAAGTAAATCATACATAAAACTTAACGCTAGAATGTATATATATATATGATATATCTATCTAGAATGAACCTTAAACACTGCTCCGATCAGAATTATTCTTGATCATCATCATTATTAATAGTTCTACTCATCATTGAGAATCGTGGTGGGGTCTTCCAGATAGCACTTGACGTACGTACCAACCGGTTTCTGTTGATACCGTTGAACATTGCTCGTAGATCTGGTGTACATTGCTTACTGCCAAAGAAGTCGCGCACACCACTTATCGGTACGAAATGCTGCATTGCTAAATGTGCTTTACGGACGTCCGCTAGAAGAAAGCAAATGCACATTTTTTGTTTAATATCATATGGAAAGTATGAAGGGGATTAATAAAAAATACAACAATTGTTATAGCTACCTCTGGCCCAATATGGGATTGGATATTTAGGCCGATGTTCATTATCTGAACTATCTTCGTCAGGCTCGCTTTCCAAGATATAAGATGTTGGATTTTGTGCCTCCTTTGCCTGAAAATTATACATTCTCGTTGAACAAAGTCCAAAGACATTAAATATCTGTAGGGAAGGCATATATACCTTCAGTGCTCTTAATTTTGCTGCTTCCGCTGCCTGAGCTCTGGCTTCTGCTAATCTTCGTCTTTCGGCTTCAAATTCTCGTCGTTTTTGTTCAGCAACTAAACGTTCTTCTTCTTCCTGTTCACGAAGACGTTTTAATCGCTGTTGCTCCTCGTATTTACGCTTTTCCTCCTTCTTTTGCTAAAAGTAGAAGCATTGAACATAGACTATTTGAAGCGGTGATGCTGTTGAAGAATTTAACTTATTTTTTTATTAACTCTCACCATAGCCCGTTCCATTTGGACTATTCTCTTCCTTTCTGCTTCCTCCTTTTGCTTCTCCTGCATTTCTAATGCCAGTTTGGCTTTCTCTTCTCTTTCACGTTCCGCTTTCAATCTCTTTTCTTGTTCACGCTTCTCCTTTGCCTCCCTTGCCAATTTGTTTTTAAGTTCCTTTTCCTCGCGTTTTCTATGTTATTAGGAATAGTAATACATTTTGATAAAGGAATAAAATACTATGTTAGATTAAAACTATGTAAGCGTGATATCTATTATTAATCACCTCCTTTTTTCCTCTGACATTGCCTTCAGTGTTTCCTCTCGCTTTCGCCGTGCATCATCTTCATGTGCTCTTCGATAATTTTCTTCTAATCGCTCAGCTGACGTTATTTTCTGCGCTGTTCTAGATTGTTGTATAAATGTTTCCACATTACTGACTATGCGTGCACGTGGGGCCGTTAAAGTTTTTGAATACTGAAAAAAAGGAATCTCTTAAGTTGTATTTTGTTTACAGTCATCGGGACTTGTTATAGCTGGACAGCAACATATTAATATACAAAAATTAAGATTAATGTCAAGAGAAATATAAGCTTACACTAGAAAGAGGCTGTGTGTTATTAGGAGTACGCGGTATACGACTCTTTTGGGCCGAATTCACCTTCAACTGTTGCTTGTAGTTTGATTTTTCAGTGACGGTCAATAATTTACTAATTTTCTGTGCCACATTCGCATTCTGATTCTAGAAAGAAAACATTGTTAAATAAGAACCAGATTTGTATCCTTGAAATAAGATGAATTTGAAATGCGCTAATTCTTGCATTGCATTTTCAAAGTGTATTGAGGGTTTTTAAATTCAAAGCAGAATATTTTTGTAAATCAATCATGTGTCCTTAATTGATACAGGATGGAATCCTTGTACATGCACTCCCTTCCTCGTACTCACTTCTTTGGATTCCTCATTAAGCTTCAACTGCTTCACCAATGAGATCCGTTTGGCTTTAGCCAGAGACTTGCGCGCTAATTTTTGTGTGACAGTTTTTGTAACATTCACTTGAACTTTTGCATTTTCTGCAGCAGCCATAGCTCTGGTTTTTGTTCTCGTAGTCCTAGTGGGCTCTTCAACCTCCACGGATGGACAGTCTATTTTACTAGCTTGCTCGAATGCATTAACGCGCTGCTTTACAGAATCCTTTGCGTAAGGACTAAACAATGCTGTTGGCTTATATGCATTCGATTTGTTGGGTTTCACCTGATTAATTTCCCGCAATGCAGTCTTTGGAGGTGTACTCGCTATCTCGTCCACGTCCCCATCATCGTCACTAGACAAATACGAACACTCCTCTTTCATTGGCTTTATACGCTTCCTTCTCTTCTGTGACGTCTTCGATTTTCGTACTGGGGTAACCCTAGCTTCTGGCGACGACTCGTCATCCGTCAGTAGAGCTTCCAACTCCTTATCAGCTAGATCACTCTGTAGTACATTCATCCTGTCTTGCAGGGTACTTGCTGAAGATGCTGTAGTTTTCGAGGAATGGTATGGCGAATCTCGATGAACCTTCGCTATTGGTTGTACAATATTGCTGCTGGTACTACCCTTTCTAGAGTTTGGATTACTCCTTGCTTGTTTGTCAAGTGTTACTGTTTCATTAAGATACTTCTGAGGCAGTGGTTCCAAGATAACCGTTGCATTCATAGCTCGTTTATCCAATGTCATTGTGGTGTTTATATTATTCATTGTTGAATTCATTACAGGAACAACAAGCTTACTGATTGCATCTTCGTACATAGAGGGTTCTAGGGTGTCATTCACACCAGTTTTGTCGATCGTTTCGTCAAATTGATTATCATGCCTGATGGTATTTTCTTTATTCAATTTTTTATTTGAATGTTGAGGTGCCACAGGTTTAACTTGCTCTTGTTTATTTGATGATCTTGTAACTCTCCTCGTGGGAATTTCATCCTGCAGTGTATCCTTTTCAGAAAGTCTTGTGAGAGTAACTGTAGTATCAATTTTTGTATACTTTGATGGCCTACTTTTCTCCTCGTCAGAACTGTTTGACGCTTTCCGTCTCTTTGACTGGCTTTCTCGTACTTTCTAAGGAATTAAAAATTAGGTGCATATCAATAATTTGATAGTCCATTTTTATAGCAGTTAGATATATAAACTGCAAGTAAAAAAAATGGTAGAATCCTTAACATTGATAGACTTAAATTTTGTAAAATATACTGTAATTATATACAAACCTTTGGTGATTTTTCAACAATATCTCCATTGGATAACCTACGCAATTTAATACTTAGAGTGAGAGATTGTTGTTTCTTAATATTATCTGCAGCTTTCTGTGATGCCTTTCTTTTACTTCTACAGGGTCTAACTTCTTCAACAACTTTATTATCAGTTGTTTCATCTTGTATCATACTTGTTGACTGCACAGGTTCATTATGAGTAATATCATTTTCAGGAATCGTTTCAATGCGCCGTACTTCTTTCTTCCGTACTGTTTTTGGAGTCTTTGCTATCAATGGCCCATGGAGTGATTGTGGTATTTGATCTATGAGTGCTTCCATGAAAGCAATATGCTCTTGATAATTCTGATCAATGCAAAGTGTACATTCATTGGCACGTTTTACAATCAATGATACACATTGTTTCAAAGTTGATGGTACATTATTGTTCTTCATCTCACTCATCATAGAGATCTAAAACAGCAAGAAAATAGTATATTGTGCAACTAGGGGGGGAAAGGGCTATTTCTAGCGAGGGCGAGATTTTTTCCTCCTCCCCTAGTTGCACACTGTGCTTTTTTTGACAAGTGCAGGTAAAGAAAAGGGCCTTTTTCATGCACGTGTTAAGAAAATTATGTTAAATAAATTTCAGTGCTCGGAGAATTTTGGCGGTAAAACCGGAATACCAATAATTAATGATTTGCTCTAAGAAATGAACCGGGTGGCAGACACAGTTTTAAATCAAGAACAAGATGTTGACTAGATATTAAATAGTGCCGTGATTATATGTTAGACTAGGTTGTGTTTCCAATATATTTTGATACAAGCGAAAACATCAGTTAAATGATTTCAGAGTCCTTCCTTATGACATAATTTCAGAGTATGGCAGATATAACGAGATCGAAATTTATAAACACAAACTAGATATCTTGTATCTCCTGTAATAAACTCACAAATTGTTGCGCTGAATGATGCGCGTCTGCCACAAAATAATACGAAATATATAACGAAGGAACGACTGGCAACTATTAACACGACTACATTAGTACGCGAAAATGAAGAACTAACGTATTTTCAGTTTAAATATCGCCAACCGACGCTTACCGACTGTATCTGGACGCAGTATCCGAGTACCATGAAAACATGAAATATTCCTAGATTCTAGTTAAATTGTAAATACCATGGAATATCACTAAATCTTCAACGTCAACGCGTAAACATGTAATATTCTAGTAACAATTGTAATAATTAGTTAAATATTATATTTAGCAACTGAAAAATGTCAGTTAGTACAAAATAATGCATAAACAATATAAACGAAGTATAATATACAGTAATAACTCCTTCTGAAGTTTAAAAGCAAGGGAGAAGAAAATATATATTAGTGTTCCACAAAATTTAATTAAAAAATAAAAAATACAAACAAGATTTGAAATACAATATTAACGGTTCTTTATAAAAAAAATGGCTAGTCAATATGTATGCTCTCTCGTTACCTGCACTTCATACACTTTTTAAAAAGTGCAGATTCTCATTGGTTATTTAAAAAAAATATCGTCCAATAAGAATTTGCACTTTTTGAAAAGTGTAGAAAGTGTAGATAACGAGAGAGACCTATATGATTTACAAAAAAAATACCACATAAACAAACTGACACGTATCATTTTCCGTCGTCGTCTACCTTACCGACGTAAATATAGTGTCTACTTCCTGCTAAAATTTCCGCAAGTCAAGAGGAAAATTTCGATTATCCAAATTTACAGCTACGCAGCGAAGTCACAAGTAGACATTTTTATTTCTCGTGAAATATTGAGCATCTTAACGCGATCAACTGTCGCTAAGAAAATACAGCGTAATATATTGTGTTGACTACAGCCGTAAGACCACTCGGTGGAATGGGAGCTGTTGAGAAAGTATAAAAGAGCTCGTGCAACGCAGCAGTTCGGGTTCTGAGGGGCAACGTTGATTTGGGATTATTGGTATTGTTCTTCATCTGATTGACAATACGAATCATCCGGCAATGGCCCTCAGTCAAACCAGTGTGGTGAGTAAAATGAAAACTCAAATATGAGTTATTCAAGAATGATTTTAATAATGCAGCGTACTTGTGCCGTTGTAGTTCATTCGAGCAACCTGTCATGGTTACCTTGATAAATGAATTATATACCCTGAGATCTTTTTACAATTGCACGGGTGTCGCGTAACGACTGCCGGAGTATGTCACAGCGACCTTTTGAACTTTCGACAATGTTTTACATTTCATCAGTAATATGAATCTTATCGTATATTGGATCTATAATATAAAAATCAGTTGACATAGTTTTGATATTATCTCAATCATATCAATTGACAATGAAGATCGGTTATTGGGCATCATGAATATCATACTTATCAAGATTTTTCAACCTCTTCAGAGAATAGTTTACTGTCTTATGGCTTCTGACATTTATTATTCTTTATGCCTATTCCAGGTAAAGATTGATATAGAAATGAACTTGTTAAATTTATGTTGCTGTTATGTATATATAATTATTCATGTATTTTTCTTATGGAAAACTACATGTATAATGACTGTACCATGTAGATAATGTTGAATGACTTAAGAGTGCACAAATGTATTGTTGTTAAGAAGTATGAGATAAGGAAATTGTTAAAAAAGTTTTGATATTGTATATTATACATTTGACTTTCAGTTGAAATTGTACAATACAGTAATAGAAGATGTTATTGCTGGTGTACGAGAATCTTTTTTGGACGAGGGAGTGGATGAACAAGTGCTGCAGGAGCTCAAACAAATTTGGGAAACAAAGTTAATGTCTAGTAAAGCTGTAGAACTAAATTCTGATCCTCCAGAACCCCAACCACCTCAAATGAATGCACACAAAATTGCACCTGCAAGCAAAGGTACGATGACAATTATAAATCTGTAAATGAAAAATTGTGTTCAACCTTATAATTTTCTTAAACTTCCTATTGGAAAGTAATTTATCTTATCATGTATCAGCTGGAGCAATAGGAAATCATTTTGTACAACAAACACCTGGAACAGTTGTACAACAACAGCAACAACCAGTTCAACCACCTCCACAACCACAGCAACAACAACAACAGACCCATGCACAACCAGCTGGTATACCAGTGCAACAGCAAACTCCTGTACCGGTACAACAAGTTGTTGCTGCACCAGCAGCAGGATTCGAACGACAAGTTCCCATACAAATCACATTACCTGCACAAGCTAGTGTTTCCGGTGGGGAGCAACGTGTACTAACTATACAAGTTCCTGCTTCCGCTATTCAAGGTAATATAACAGCTTTACACTCAAATATACATATGAGCATGAATAATTCACTTTATCTCTTTAAGACTATAATGGCTTTCTTTTTATAGGTAACCAATTACATACAATTCTAACGGGACCAGTTATCACGGCAGCGATGGGGCTACCTGCAAATTTAGCATCGACATTATTGCAGCAACATGTGAATGTGACTTTACAAGGTCAGGCATTAACGCCTATCCAAGTAAATCAACCTGTACAGGTTGTGACACAAAATACGAACAACGTTGTTGCTCAAAGGCCAATTCAGAATCAGGTTGGTATGATTTGGAAACGACTCTTGCTTATTCACATTTATCTTAGTAATAATACATGTAAAATTGGTAATGGAAAATAACATAATAATAGAGATCACATGCATAATTCTCAGCAACAGGGCAATATAGCACAATTGGATGGAGCGTTGGGCGATTCGTCTGATGACGAAGAAGAGGAAGAAGAAGAAGATAATGACGACGATGATGAGGATATGGATGATAAGGAGGAAGATGAGAATGACGAAGCCGCAGCACGTGAAGAAGTATTTTCAATACAAACATGATATTTAACTTCATTATTTAATTCCGCAATTTATTCTAAATTCGTCCATTTACTACCAGTTGCGCGATCATTCAATGACAATGTTATACTACTTTTATCTTTAACCTCTACCCTTTTTTGTAGGAGCCATTAAATTCGGAAGATGACGTTACGGATGATGATCCCACTGATTTGTTTGATACAGATAATGTTGTTGTTTGCCAGTACGACAAGGTAAATAATAATTTAATCATTACTTGATTGTCCAATAAAAATTCAAAATTTTATAATTTTCTTTTTCTTTTTAACTCGTTCCAGATAACGAGGAGCCGGAACAAGTGGAAATTTTATCTAAAGGATGGTATAATGAACCTAAGTGGTAAGGATTATGTGTTCCAAAAAGCGAATGGCGACGCAGAATGGTGAACCCTTGTCGCATAGTTGTGATACCTCGATTTCTATGATCACCACCATCATTCAGGGATAATTTGAAAGCAACTCTTAACACGTGTTCATATTGAAAAACCGTGGTTCCGAGATGAAGAAATGTACGACTGGCATGAAAAAAAAAACATACAGTCGTGATAAGGTGTTGTGAATAAAAATAAATGAAATAGTGCAAAGTACTGAATGTTAGATTTGCCTAATCAAGCACCTGGCTAAAACTGGAACTCCTAATATACATTAAATTTTTTGTCTTTCTTTTTCTTAGTGTAATAATCATGTCTTTCCGTTGCTTTTAAATATTGACACGAATAATATAATCATATCGACAGCGTGATATCATTTTTTAAAACAACGTGCCTGCTAGAAACGCAGTACTTAACAGTTTTATAAGAATGTAGCTCCATTTGTTATACGTATTATAAAAATACATAATAAACACCAACAGGCCTCTCCATTTTCCAACCATAAGAAAAACGCGTGCTTTCCTTAGGAAAATTCGTTCCTAAACTTTGTATCTATTCGGTTATAGACAAATACGTGGTCATGTCCTAGATAACGGAAATTATAGTAAGCCTGTGGCTCGTGTCAAATATGACAAATATAATCTCTTCAAAAGATTGAATTTAAGCGAGTAACAATTGTTTGAGTTCACTTATGTCCATTGACGCAGATTGTGAATCTCTTCACGGTGGAAAGAAGAAAAAATCATATGTATATAGAAAAGGGACAGTTGCTCTTCACAGTTTCACGTGCGTACGCTTTAAGAAATAAATGTGTCTTATAATGTTACTAGCATATAATATTATGATTACTATTATAATAATTCTATTATTATTACCATTATTATTTTGACAAAGATATGCTTAAATTTGTACATGTACTTAAAGTGTGGGTGAATCGATGGGAAAGTGTAAAAATTCACAATCGTCGATTAATTAAAAAAAAAAGTACTTTCAACTTTAATACCCTTACTTCTTTCTGATAATAACGCAGACATCCAGGGAGAAGACGATTAATAAATAATAATTATAATATAGATTGTGAACCATGTTGGTCTATTTACAAAAAACATTCAATTATTACTTATCTTGGTTGCTGTGCAAAAACTCGAGATACTTTTTTGTTGAAAGTATTTCAACTGTTTTAATCTTCTAAAAAAATATTAATTCTTTTTAATAGCACTGGCTCCAGAGATAATCTCAATAAGTTCATTGGTGATGACAGCTTGTCTTGTACGATTGTATGCAAGTGTCAATTGTTGTATCATTTCTGCAGCATTTTTTGTGGCACTCTCCATTGAAGTCATCCTTGCTGAATGTTCACTGGCCGAACTCTCCTTCAGTATCCAAAATACAATAGCAGCTATTGCAAATTCCAACCAGCAATCAACAATCTCCTCCTCGATCATGTCGTACAATAAAAACTTCTCAGCTGCATAAAGACTGGACCGATCATAAAATCTACTGGTGCTCACTATATAACTACTAGCATTTACAAATCTGCGAATAAAATCGCAATCAATAATCTAGATAAAATCAATATGTAATACAAAAGTACACACTTGTTGTAATAAATAGCAGTACGAGCAATGTTATACTCGTCTATACTATTTTTTATTTGCTCTCCAATGGCTCCAGCATCATGGAAATTCATTGATTTTTTACCAACATTGTTAGCTACCCAAATGATGTTGTTTGGATACAGTCGCGACAGGATCATTCGATTTTTCTCACCAACACAGATTATTTTTGTCTCGGATTGCAAAGCTGAACTGTTTTTAAGACTCAAATCAATTGCCTTAGCAATGCCAGAATGGATTCCTCCACAAAGACCACGATCACCCGTAAGAGCTACTATCAATTGTGGGTCAACTTTTGCGGGTGTATGAATTCCGGTCAGTTCAAAGAATTCAGTTGCTCCTCGTCCAAGAGGTCTTGCACTAGATAATTCTCGCTCTGCTCTTGAATATTTAGCTGCAGAAACTAGTCGCATTGTTTGCGTTATTTTCTTCGTATTATTCACTGTTCTGATACGATTCTTTATTACTTTTAGTGATACCATACTTCTATTTCTTCTTTACAAACCACTTCTGTGCTTACATAATTTTGTACACCAGAGAGACACAATGAAGTTCTTCATTGTTTATGACAGCTCCAGAATTATGGGCCTCTGTCAATTTGTTGATTTTCTGTTGTTAAATCATAGTTTTGCAGAACTGTTTTCCTAATTGGAACAAAGCTTTTCGTGTTGGTACAGAAATCTTGTATAACCGGACGTTTATATTTAATCATCAGACAATATGAATTTTTATGTATATTCAACAACAAAATTTAATAATAACAACACAGAAAGTTCAGTACAATACCGATCCACTTTATTACGAACCACTTAACCGCAAAATTATATTCCATTTGTTCACTTTTGTCCTAAGCAAACTATATTTTACTAAAAAAAAAGAAAGTTAAAATTGTTTCCAGGAAACGCATCGCTTTCATACAGTCGATTTTTAATGGTGATACTGTTTTTCCTATGATAAAATTAAACAAATTGAATATAACTTTGTACCTCCTAACAAGTCAGATGCATTTCGATCACATTTAGCCATGATTCGAACGTCTCTTGTATAACGGAGGATACATGAGCTATCAGATGCTACCAATAATCAATTTAATCAAGAGCAGCTGCTCCAGAGATGATTTCGATGAGCTCCCTGGTGATGACGGCCTGGCGAGTACGATTGAAAGTCAAAGTGAGCTTGTCAATCATTTCTCCAGCATTCTTACTGGCGTTGTCCATAGCAGTCATTCTGCTGGACTGTTCACTGCATGCTCCTTCTTTCATCGAGTAAAAGAGCAACGACGTCAGGGAAAACTCCAAGTAACTTTGTATAACTTCATCGTCCAAAGAGTCGTAGACTGAGAGCTTAGGGGCCTTTGAAACGGCACCTTTTTCATACAGTGGAAGATTATCGACACTGTAAGACACTACCGACTTGAACTTATTGTATACGATGCGACCAGATCCAAAATCGTATCTGAAAGTTTCATTTAAATCAATAACAGATGTGATCTAGTTGCACTTAAAAAGAAGTTGTTGCGTATGTTGTAAAGATAGTCAGTATAATGATTTTTATAGAACGTACCCACTGTTCAGAACTTCAGCAGCTACCTTAGATGCATCAATGAAGGTGGGTGGCTTGCGTCCAACCTCAGATGCCACGAACAGAATATTGTTGGCAAATAAGCGAGACAGAATAGCCCGTGACTTTTCCCCAATGCAAATGATCTTTGTATTCTCACGATCTGCTGGGTTAGCCAGTAACGCATCACGAATGTTACGTGCAACACCAGTGTGAACTGCTCCGCAAAGACCACGGTCACTAGTTACAGCAATAACAAGCTTTTTCGGAGCATCTTCAGGCGGAGCAATCTCAGCACTCTCATAAAAGGTCTTAGTACCCTCACCAAGGGGACGGGCCTGTTTCAAGTCACGTTCAGCACGGTTGTATTTAGCAGCAGACACCATCTTCATGGATTGAGTGATTTTTTGAATATTTTTCACAGACTTCAATCGGATGGAGATTGACTTAAGGGTGGCCATGCCACGCTGCTGCTGCTGTTGTGCAACAGCCAGTGGCACTAAGCTTGTAGTTTGGCGCAGCATTTTTATTGAATGGCCCGTCCCTGAAATAATTTAAAAAATATAGTAATTATCAGTAACATAATGCAGTATTCATCTACGACAATTTTATACTTGAACCAACTTACATCTTCATGCAATTAAAAGCCAACATTCCAAATTATAAATCACAAAAGATTTAACACATTACACAATCTAAAAACTTAAATTGATGTCATAATTTTTATACATGCATTCCTATAATGAAATATTGAACAGGTCCTCATACACTCATATACTACCATAGTAATAGTAAGAATTTGCTAAGTTTTCATATAGAAATAAAAGACAATCATAGACAATGTCAAAATCAATTATTGCTAATCGACATTAATATTCCAATCATATAGTATCATATAATAATCGACCGTTCAAAGGATAGATTGAGAAGTGAAACTGGAATCAATTTTGCAGGGCTATGGCTCCTTTTATGTAATCGGCAGCCCGACACAGATTAGCCGTATTCGCGAATTTTCCTTATATCATAAAAGACTTAAAGTAATTCAATTTTTTTAACAGCCGTATAAAAATTGCACCACCTCCTTGTCATCGCTTACTTATTCAAGAAAAATATAGAAACAAATGCAAAACCTTACCAGACAATTTCACAGACAAGAGAACTGGGGGAATGGAATTGTCAAGACCGACTGACGAACTCTACAGATGTATTCTTCAGCATGTGGCGCCACATCGCTTAGGTTTATCCCAAAAAATTCGGGCCGGTCGTATTTTACAATAATTTGTTCTTGTTTATGTTACACTTTATATAAATAAATAATACGTGTTTGAATAACATTCTTTTAAAAACCTTCTTTATGACAAAATGTATAATGATACTGATACTCTCCCTGATAGTGTATACAAATTTATGTATTGTTATGTTATGTTCTGCTATTTGTCTACAATAATTTATTAAATTTTTATTTTTTAATACATTACATGTATTAAATACATAGAACAATTTATGTATAACATCAATCAACAACAATATGTTAACAACAAAAATTATTTCTTTTATCTACAAAAATCACTGATGAGACTATAATTTTTTTCACAGATGGCTGTACAATTTATGTTGTGATATATTCGTAGACTGTGAGAAGGAGATGATTGACTGTTACCAGAGATGAGCAAGTCCGGGAGTAGGATTTCGTGATCATCGCTTCCGTCGATAATGCATATCCCGTCGTAGCCGATCTGAACGTGATCGCGAACGTGTAGCTTGGTGGGCAGAGGTTCTTATCAATTTACCGCTGGTTCCTAGAGCAACCCTTAAAATGAAGTCGCTCATCAGATATTGCCCAAATATTCTTTTTTGTCATCTTAAATTCAAGTGCACAGTTTAAGCTCAATAAGATTTACTAAGAGAAAAGCCAGCGCTTCATGCCTGGCTGCATTAAGGAGTGGAGCGATGCGGTGCTAGCTTCCAGCATTATTTAACAATAGATCCAAGCGGAACTATGGTCCCAACTTTGAGTACTAGAGAGAACTATCCCGGAACTGTTTGAAACACAATCTGAAAACAACACTGAAAGCCAGCTTCTTATGCATACCTGCACTGAAACGTATGGTGCGACTAGTATCCTTAATAGGTGTTTTACCGATGTCACGTAGCAGAACTATTGTTAAACTGAACTATTGTTAAAAAGCCTACTGCTGAGTCATTTTTAAGAGATTTTAAAAAAGTGCGGTGCTGGAGCTGACACCCGTGTGGCACCTCAATTTTTGAATGTTTCATTAATAAGCTTTTTTCAATAGTTCTAGAGGAGTCCTATAGTTCCTGATAGGTTTTAACAATATTTCTGCTATATAACATCGTTAAAATACGAATTTTTCAAAAATTGAGATGCTACATGGGTGTCACCTCCAGCACCGCACTTTTTTTAAATCTCTTAAAAATGATTTAACAATAGGCTTTTTCAATAGTTTTCGAGGAGTTCTATATTTCCTGATAAGTCTTAACAATAGTTCTGCTACGTAACATCGGTAAAATACCTATTAAGGACACTAGTCGCACCATACGCTTCAGTGCAGGTATATGCATAAGGAGCTGGCTTTCAATTCTGTTTTCAGATTTAGTTTCAAACAGTTCCGGGATAATTCTCTCTGGTACTCAATGTTGGGAACATAGTTCCGCTTGGAACTATTGTTCAATAATGCTGGAAGCTAGCACCGCATCGCTGTACTCCTTAACGCAGATAGGCATGAGGTGCTGGCTTTTGCTTAGTAAATCTTATCGAGCTTACACTGTGCACTCGAATTTAAAATTACAAAAAAAATATTTAGACAATATCTGATGAGTGACCTCGTTCTAAGGGTTGCTCTGGAAACCAGTGGTAAGTAGCGGTGAGCCTCTGCTCACCAAGCTACACGTCGTAATCGTGATCAGTTGGGCAACGACGGGATCCGATTATCGACGGAGGCGATGATTACAAAATACTACTCCTGGACTTGCCGCTACGATTTAGCGGCATGTTTTTGGTATCGCCTAAAACCGTAGCGTTGTGCATCTCCCTACTCATCTCTGTTGTTACATATATAATTTGTATCGGTTGTATCTTCCACGGTTATTTACGTTCAAACGCTGTAGTAAACTACAGTTGAGGAAAATTTAAAATAATAGACTAATTAAATTTAAAGGGAAAATGCCGTGTGAAATGATAACACTTCAACTTGGCCAATGCGGCAATCAAAGTGAGATAAATGTTTTAATGAAAATAGCCAATATCTTTTGCGCATTAATATTAAATTGGTGTAATCATTTTGAACGATACAATTACTATCCTTAGTATACTAATACTATCTGACACATTCAATTCATAATGTTCGGTTTAGTTTAAATTACTCCATTTAGGTATTGATGACACATGTATTCCAATTTTGGCAAGGACAAATTATCTTCTCCCTTTTATTGCAATGTTCTTTTATGTTTGTATTATTATCAGAGGATGCTTTTCAGGATTGTACCATTATTTTCTGAGTGCAGGAAATATTTGTTATGATTTTTCAGTTGGCTTTGAATTTTGGAAAAGACTTTGTGCGGAACATGGCATTAGCCCTGAGGGAATCTTGGAGGATTATGCTACAGAAGGAACAGATAGAAAAGATGTTTTCTTTTATCAATCTGATGATGAACATTATATACCAAGAGCTGTGCTTCTTGATTTGGAGCCACGAGTCATTCACACTATTATGAACTCTCCTTATTCAAAAGTAAAAACTTCAAATCATTCAAAATATTGTAATCATTTAGAACATATATTTGACTGTTTTCTTAAATTGGTTTTTTACTATTATATATTCTTTGAGAACTAAATAGTTTCTAAAGAAAATATTCATGAAAAATAATATTTTATGTTTCTCAAGCTCTACAATCCAGAAAATATTTATCTATCAAAACATGGTGGTGGTGCTGGAAACAATTGGGCATCAGGATACCATCAAGGTGAAAAACTCCAGGAAGAAATTTTTGACATTTTGGATAGAGAAGCTGATGGAAGCGACAGTCTGGAGGTAATTTTTTATTATCATATTATTTTTAAAAAGAATAATTATATATTTTCTTCCAGGGCTTTGTGCTCTGTCATTCCATAGCTGGTGGTACAGGATCTGGAATGGGATCCTTTATGCTTGAATCTCTTGCTGATAGGTTTCCAAAAAAATTGATTGAAACCTACAGTGTTTTTCCAAATCAAGATGAAATAAGGTAAAATTTGCTCCATTATACAATTTTATAAAATATATTAATGCATAGATATTGAAAATTGGCTTTAATTACAGCGATGTTGTAGTCCAGCCATATAATTCTCTGTTAACTTTAAAAAGATTAACGCAATGTGCAGATTGTGTAGTTGTACTTGATAACACAGCTTTGAACAGGATCGCATCCGACAGGTTACATATTCAAAATCCAAGTTTCACACAAATTAACAAGCTCGTCTCCACGATAATGTCTGTCAGTACAACAACTCTAAGGTATTTCTTCAAACAACATAAAAAACAACCATTGCTCAGATACAATAAAATATTCATTTGTATAAAGGTATCCTTCATATATGAATAATGATTTAGTGGGGTTGATTGCTCCACTAATTCCTACACCACGACTACATTTTCTCATGACGGGATATACTCCTCTTACAACAGACCAGGAGGTAATACAACGTAAAATTCATTCTATAACAAAAGAGCCAACATACATTACAATTAAATACAATTTAAACAGGGAGCTTCTGTAAGAAAAACTTCAGTACTCGATGTAATGCGTCGCTTACTACAACCAAAGAACATGATGGTTTCAACTGCATTAGATAGAAATGCAGCCCACTGTTATATATCAATTTTAAATATAATACAGGTAAACTTATCCATTTTTTAAAAAAAGAATATAATAGTACATTATGATACAAGTGCGGGAAGTTGAATGAAATCCGCACGCGTATCATATACTATTTTTTGCAACAATGTACGGAAAGTTCGCTGTATATGCACCAAAAAGAAGCACGAAATGGTCGACTCAGAACTCATCAAGAATGGACCATTTTGTGCTTATTTTTTGGTGCATAAATTGTGAACTTTCCGTAAAGTGTTGCAAAAAAATATTACAATATTATTTGATACAGGGTGAGGTGGATCCAACCCAAGTTCACAAGTCTTTACAAAGAATTCGAGAAAGAAAATTGGCACAATTTATCCCTTGGGGCCCGGCGAGTATCCAAGTAGCGCTTTCAAGAAAGTCTCCGTATATACAAAGCACTCATCGGGTTTCGGGTTTAATGTTAGCCAATCACACTAACATATCCTCGGTAAATATTTGTATTATAGCTGAGGATTAGTAATATTGGTATCACTACCAGAGGTTGTGATTTTTATAAAAATTTATTTCAGTTATTTGACCGTGCTTTGCAACAGTATGATAAGCTTCGCAAACGAGAAGCTTTCCTGGAGCAATTTCGAAAGGAGAAAATGTTTGAAGAGAGTTTAGATGAGTTGGATAATTCTAGAGAGGTGGTAGATTTCTTAGTAAAGGAATACCAAGCTGCTACCAAGGTAGATTATCTCACTTGGAGTCCAAATAAGGCCGACTAGACACCTAGGAAACTTCGAAAAAGGCCTCTATTACTGTCTCAAATATTTTTATTTTTCTCTGACAGATTCAACCATTGTAAGTGTTATTAT
This sequence comes from Trachelus troglodyta, assembly GCA_030142635.1. Classification (NCBI taxonomy): domain Eukaryota; kingdom Metazoa; phylum Arthropoda; class Insecta; order Hymenoptera; family Cephidae; genus Trachelus; species Trachelus troglodyta. Next base: position 2,530,361 of record JARQTJ010000359.1, read on the forward strand.
GTCAAAGAATTTTTACGTTTTAGCAAACAATCCGTTCAACAGACTCAGTTGTTGAGTTTACTCATGTAATAATTAATTCATTAAGTAGTCAGTCCTTGTATGTTGGATGTCTGATGAAATTATGCACTGAATACTACCAATTATAGACTGCTTATGTATCGTAACAGTTAATGATAACTAATAAAAATTTCTCCTTGTACAATTTATTGTTAATATATAATTATTTCTTATACTATTCATCACGTCTGGTGTTAACTTGTTTTTATTATCCTTGCAAATACAGGTGGTAGTGTCGCAATTGTTATAAAGCCAGTGTGACCAGGTAAAGAGGATGAGTGCGTTACTGTAAGAATTTTTTCATATTTGCGTCGATCCTCTTCATTTTTTTCTACTTTGTCTATTGCTTCCTCACTAATTCGCTGCAAAATAATACAAGGCTCAGTAATAAATTTTATATATCTACTATAAATACTTATTTTGAATAAACGTACCTTGTGTTTTAAACATTCAAGATCTAATACAGGAAGACTCTTATATTGTACCGACAATTCTTTTTCCAAGCATTCATAAGTTTTCAGATCAACGAAGCCAGTAGCTGTTAACTTCTCACACGTTCGCTGTACTTGTTCAATGCAAGGAGAGAATGAGCACAACTTTCCTCCTTAAAGGACAAAGCACATACATTTTATTTTGAACCGACACTAAATGTTGAATAGGCTTAGTAATAAATATTAAATACCTGAATTTTTTAAAGTTTGCACAGCATGATCTATGGTTAACCAAGGATGAGGTAAATCTAGAAAAATCGCATCTGCCTTATTATTAAGTTCCTCCCCAAAGCCATCAGCACAAGCATCGCGATGATGAACAGTAACAAAATCACTTAGTCCATGTTTTTCAAATTCAGCACGTGCTATAGAAGCACGTTGTTCATGAAAATCAAAAGTGTATAGGTGTCCTGAGGGCCTTATTATACGTATGAAAGAATGAGAAAGTGACCCACTACCAGTTCCTGTATTAGAGAACAAAGAATTATACTATTTATTATTACAGAATATAAATTAATTTTATATTGAAAGTTTTACAAACCTGTTTCAACAACTATACTACCAGGTACTAATTCCAGCAAATATATAATCAAACTTATATCTGGTGTATAAATTATTTGAGTTCTATGTGGCAGAGTAACAGTCCATAGTTCTGATGTAGGCTGTAGAACATAAGCCCACCCTCTGGATAATTGTACCTTAGCACCATATTTTTCACCTATAAGTGATGGTACTTTGAGTGCTCCATAAATTGTTTGGAAAACATTATCAGTGAGTTCACCCTTCTTGTTCATGATCTTATGCACAACATCGATGGAGTGCATATTATTTGGTCCCAAATATAATATAACAGTATCTCCCTCCTCTATATACTCTTTTGCTTTGTTAAAACTCATTCTGTAAGATTAATAAAAACGTGGTAAATTTCAAAAACGTATGATTCATTTCTATTCCAAATGGTAAACAAGTTTATAGATGGTAATACATTTTATAAATACATTATGCATACAATATTTACTACAGTGAATTCATGAGTATTAATTGTTCCTTATACCGAGCGTAATTACAACTTACCTATTCTGTAACTAAAATATTCACCATGAAAATATAAGCCACATGATGTTAGCTTACCTTATGGCGCCTTTAAAGCGTTGTCGACTAGTGCAACTAAATATCACTCGATTGGGCAAATCGTTCACATTGCAGAATTTTGGCCAATCAAGTTTCTGGTTTTCCTAATTTTATAACAAATACGATTGAATTTGTATACATCACGGTCTTACATTGGCTTAGTTTCCACCGTAGCAAGAGTCGAGTTGAAACAAGGTTGAATCTGGGTGCAACAGAGTTGAATCGAACGGTAGTGCGGTGCAGTGCGGTGGAAACAACAAACTCAATTCTAGACCTAACCCTACGAATGATGCCAGCATGGATTCCAGGTTGGGCGAAATCAGGTTCGGTGGAAATGCGCATCTGGGGTCGAACTGGAGACATCTGTGAAGTTAGCCGGAAAACTATTTCCGGCGAGCTTAAAACTTTTAGTAATCGTTTGATGATTGTGAGTCTAATTAAACCCTTTCTTTCCACCGTGCAGAGTTTACACAAAGTTTAGATGCCTCATTGGTCAATTCCATTCAACTCCTATAAGTGATTGGTTAACTGTGTTTAAAATCTGCACGGTGGAAACTAAGCCGATGAGAATGCGAGACTACGAACAATATGGCGCATCCAGAATTCAGCATCATCGCAATTATTGGCGAAACGTCAAAAAGATTTTTGCATTATTTGTCAAACCGTTTACTATCAAACGATTTAACTAGCATATTCGTGATCTTCAAACAATTTCCCATCAATCGGCTAATTTCACAGAGGTTCCCATCAACTCTACTTGAACTCCGCTTAGCGGAAGTGCGATGGAAACTGCTGAAGGTAGAAAAACTGGACTCTATTTCAGCTCGACTCTTTGTCGGTGGAAACTAAGCCAATGATAATGTTTATTCAGTATGAGACCTATAGCACAAAAGTCCCCCTCTGATTTTTAACATTTTTAAATGGTGGCTATTTTTGATCTTCAATAATCTAAATAGAAAAAATTTCGCACTTACATTTTCCACCAAATAAAAATTTTCTCCAAAAAATCGACGTAGCAAGTCCAGTAATAATACAAATAACAAACATCACAGTATACAAATAGATTTTGATACTGTTGCTTATCTTTCTCTTGCGCCTCTGTGATAAAAATTTGTCCGCTTCCGATTGTATTATAAAGATGAAGAAATCAGCCTTGATGTTCAATTTGAAATGAACGTTGAACACATTAATTTTTGAACTTGGCGCCTATAATAATTAAATCAATGTACTCCTCATAATGTTTCTGTAATTAGTTGAAAATTCGTAAAAATCATAAAAATCCCAAACGGAGCATGATATAGCACCGTAATGCAAAAAGTGCTTAATGATTTTATTGTTAACTATTAATGACAAAGGCTTTAACGAAATCGTATCTAATTGCACAAAGATGGTGAACGGTTTCGTCTATCTGCAAGTGGAACGCGTATAAACCTGTCACTGCTATGCACTGCTAACGCAGCGAGCCGTCATTTTGATACTTTTTGCTTTGTTTCATAAATACTTTGTCGATCATCGGCGAATACGTCTGGGATTTCGTAAGAATCTCGAAGGTTCTATCAGGTGTACAATACTTATTCGTGAATAATGCAGCCGCGAACAGAACATAACGTGAACGGTTGATGATCAGAGGTTGCGGTGGTTGACAGATCAAGATACAAGTCAATTTTCCGCCGCATCATTGGGCAAATATTACTATGTACTGCGAGGTAGAAACACTCCAAGATCATCCGGTTTCAACCATGTAAGGATTTTATATACAATTTATAAAGAACATATTTTCATCAGAAGAAATAAGCGGAGCAATTAGTTAAGGTGTCAGAAATTTTAATGTCAGTGACGTTAAAGCTTACAGTTTTTTTCACCTTTTTGTAGATTCATAGAGTGATTTGATTTAAATTTTTAAATTGTACTATTGGTTGATTTAAAAGAATTGGGTATGATGTTTGATTACAGGAATAAGTCTGTGGAAAACCTTTTGATGTCAAGTCATGAGGTGATTAACAGTATTAATTCATCGTCCTTGGCAAGTCAAGGCTCCTCAAGTAATTTGGGATATGGAGAATCCATGGAAAATATTCAAGAGACTCTTGTTGGTAGTGGTGGAGGTGAACATAATAGTCCTATGCCAAGTCCTAATTTATCTCCTCGGCCCAGCCCCAGACCTTATACTAAGCGGGACCATTCCAAGCTCCATGCCGAGGCTGCCAATCAATCTCATAAGGATTTGAGTCCTTTGAGTAAATCGGAGTATCAGCAGTCACAAGTATGCAATACCTTGCTGTTATTGTTATTATAAACTAGCTTGTCTAATATCAATCTCATATCAATTACTTAGTTTCATCCTCTTACTTTCATAAATTGTTAGGCATCCAATTGAAAATGTATTATTACTATTATTCTTTGCTATTCCTTTATTTCCTGGAATGAAATATCAACCACACAAATTATCTTTTATTTACAAAAAAATGTTAAAATCCATATTAGCAGTATTAGTCATGTGAATCAGTTAACTCTATAGTGCTGATAATGTTTTTTAAGATGACTTTATAAGCTATTTTAAAGGTGGTTGAGATAAGATTATATCATGATGTATTGTATTCTGTTGAATAGATGTATAAATTTTGTAGAATAACTCCTATCTCATGATCAATATTATGATAAAATTGTAAAGTGTATGTGAAATCTCTTAAGTATATGACAAACAGTAACTGTGACTTTTACCTTAACATGTAAATGGATAGTAAATTCATAGATTCGTGAATTCACTCAAACGCTTCTGACACATATGCAATGGTCAATAAAATGAAAAACCTACATGTCATTAACTCTCTGTTGTTCCTACAAACAAAACCAAAAAACTAGAAAAGTAGATAGGTCATGAAATATAGTAGCAGTGGGATGTTAACAAACATTCAAGCTCTAATCACTCTCGATCGCCCAAGCATGTGCAATGGTACAGATGAATTTAGGCAGATTATAACATTAAGCTGATTCTATGTACTAATATATAATTCATAATTTAATCATTGCCATCATAATATTGTTACATAATCTCATGATTACTTTAAATTTCTAGGAAGTTATCAATCGTTCTTCTGACTCGGCCGAACCAAGCAAAAATTCAACACATGAAGGAAGAAAAGATGCAAGAGATCGCATTAAGAAAAAGACCTCCTGGTACAACGTTCTATATCCAAATTATAAATCCCGTTCTGAAAATTTCAAAAGAATATTCAAAAATGTACCACCCGACGAGCGACTAGTCGTGGGTTAGTTGATAACAGAAAAAATTAGATGCAATTGCGATGTATATTAAAAATTGCCAAATCTTTGAGATACTAATCTTTTCAGATTATTCTTGTGCGCTGCAACGTGAAATTCTGGTCCATGGAAGATTATACGTCTCCCAAAATTACGTGTGCTTCTATGCGAATATATTTAAATGGGAAACATCGGTTACGTTACGTTGGATGGACGTCACTGCTATTACCAAAGAAAAGACAGCACGGGTCATTAATAATGCAATTGCCATTTGTACAGAGACAGATAAATTTTTCCTCACTTCCTTTGGTGGAAGAGATAAGACTTACCTGATGCTATTTCGTGTCTGGCAAAATGCTCTAATTGGACAGGTAAAATATCTTTCCCTTTCATACCTTCATTTCTCCTTTCCTAAAGTCCTCTTAAGTAGATTCAATTCTAGCAGAGTTTTCAGAAGTTTTTTGTACAAAAGATATACTCTTCTGATTCAGCCAATGAGTATGACCGAGATGTGGCAGCTGGTGCACACTTGTTATGGGGATGAGTTGGGATTGACTTCTGACGATGAGGATTATGTACCACCATTGCCGGCACCTGATGACGAGAAGCTTTCTACGCGTTTATCCATGGAATCATTTTCCGAGGTATTTATACAACGATGAACTCATTATTGTAGATAAAAGTAGTCATCATTTAGACTTGATATTTTACAATATCATTCAAACGCGAACTCTGAATTATTTTTAGGCGAACGAATAAGATCAGTGGAATGCCTTTCTTTATTATCCAAATCGTTAATTTAAGGAAATATCATATTGTAGAAAATATACCTTTTTGTTTGGCTGAGTATTAGATATGAAAACAAAAAGGGATAATTATCTATCTGTATGCTTGATAACATATCGTTTTTTCTTTCACATTCATCAAGTTCCGTTTCTTGTACGCAGTTGATCATATTTACGAAAGAAAAGTGGTTTATTAGGCGTTGTATTTATTAATTAATTTGACATGTGGTTAAACGTATCCATCATTGGAACTAATATGAAATTTTTGCTATCGTTTTTATCAGTAATTGTTTTTAATATGGCAGTGTTGCCATATGCAAAGTATTTTACGCGTTAATGACATTTGATTAGTAACTGAGTGTCTGATGATGTTAATAAATATATTAAAGTGATTATAACGTTATGGTTATGAATCAAATGAGCTCAATGCATTATTAAACTTTTGCTGAAGTTAAATAAACATACAATTAATACTTGAAATAAAAGATCAATGATGAAGAACATATAAAATTTCCATATTTGGTATATCAGTGTTAATAACTGCCAAGAAGCTTCCAGTGGGATATACTACAAAGGTATTTTGTAAATATTTAACAAAAAATGGAGACTTTCTCTATTACATAACATATAAGTGAGGTTACTTCTATGCTTGTTATGATATCCAACAATCATATTTAGTTGTGACTTGCTAGAATATGAATGGGATAACTATAGTACCTGTTCGTCATGATGTTCAGACTGAAGGGGCCAATATGGAAAACACTGTTTCACCAGTTATCGATCCAATTGAACCAGAATTACCAATCCAACCTCCACCTAGACCAGAGCCACCTTTAGATGCAACTGATCTTTCCGATACAACAGAAAGTGAAGCTGAGAAACACCCTTGTATGTATCTCTTTGATATGGAAATAAGTTGCATTCAGTCTTTAGAATTTCTATTTACTGTCACAAGTAATTACCGAGCTATGTAAATGGTTATGGCAAAATACCATACGATGCTTCACTATGAATCCAAAGAGACATTGCAAGTTAAAATGATATTTAATAGATATAGATGCCACATTATTATCTTTTTTATTTTACTTCTAATAACCATACACTACATTACACTAATCATGCCTAATGATTTTTTGCATTGATGATTTAATTAGTGAGAATTGGATTAAGGAACAGTGCGATCTGCACCACAGTTCACGATGGACGACAATTCTGCAATGTCACATTACCGATGCATGTTGATCAGCTTTTCACCCTACTATTTACAAATTCAAAGTTCTTCCTTGATTTTCATACTGCCCGAAAAACAACCGGTGAGTTCTAAAGATTCTTCATCGTGCAAATGCTTGGTAACTGATTCTTGAGATACGGTTCAGGAATAAAAGGTTAACATATTCTTTGTTTGGTATATAGATTTGGTGCAATCGTCATGGATACAGAATAGTGAAACAGGCCAAAAAATGAGAACTGTTTCATTGACTATGTCTCTCACAAATTCTGTCGGCCCGAGAACGTCTCAAGTTACCGAAACTCAGGTATCCACAGGAATATTAATAAAGCACTAAACAAAGCTTCATTTTTAATACTCATCATATAATTCAATTTTTCTTTTTAATGCAGGTAATGTTACCCTGCAGCAGGCCTGGTCATCTTTATTGCATCGACATAGAGAGCACGAATTCCGGCATTCCTTATGCAGATTCATTCAGTGTATTCACGCATTATTGTATGGCAAATGCCTCTGAGAGTGAAACAACTCTTGCAGTATATTCTCAAATTAGATACAAGAAGAGTGTATGGGGTCTTGTTAAAAGTAAGTATCCCTCGAGATAAATCATTAAAGAAAAGTATGTATAAACACCTTAATTAAATAATATAATTTCTTAACAGGCTTCATAGAGAAAAATTGCTGGGCAGGATTAGAAGAGTATTTTAGAAGTTTAGTGAAGGCACTGAGTGTTGAATGCGAGGAAGGTACTACTGGTGGAGGCCTCAAGAGGAAAACCCGAAGAAGAAGAAGGGTTCCTGGAGTTAATACTGCCTTGCAAACACATTCTTCTGACCTGCTGTCATCGAATCTTCAATCAACGTCTGTGGATTTACCACGTATCCATAACAATGCCGGTACATATCTTTTTATTCAATGCATCAGCTGCACGAGATTGTCTTAAATGTTTAAAGTATGAATTTTCCAAATTACAGGAGGAAGGAGCGATGCTGGTACGATTATGAGTTGGATTCTTCTGATAGCTGTTCTGTGTTTGATGCTGATCAACGGTTTGTTATATTATAAATTGTGGGGCTTGGAAGATGCGGCCGCTTATACAATTATGGATCTGCACGTTCTAAAGTATGTACAATATAATTAATAACATTACTAGGAGAATCCTTTGGATCTTTGTCTTACGAGAGGATGGTTTTCAGAAGCACTCCAAAAACTGAGGAGGATTGGATAAATTTACTACAACAGCAAGAGAGTCTACATAATGTAGAAATGAAAAAGTGGCAAAGAGTTTTGCATACTGCAGCGCAATTACTTAGACAAGTATGATAATCATTCATCGCATTATTTAAGTTCTTACTGCGTAACAAATTTCATTTTGTATCTTCATTCAAGACAGAGGAATCCTTAACGGAGTTACAAATGAGTATTCATCCCACGGCTACCGAAAAGATGTTTTCAGTGTTAAAGCCAGGACTTAAGAGTCCCAATGCGCGTCCAGATCAACGCACCAAAATAGAAATGTAAATTCTAGCTTAGAAAAATGGGTTTTCGAACGTCGAGTAAGTTTTCGCAAAAAATGTCTATAGTTCTATCTTATGAAACCAAAAAATTGTGTTACTTCTGCACATATTGCAGGTCTTCGTCTATGGAAAACATAGGTTGCTCTAGTGAAGACGTCGACCAATTCTGGTTTTAATTAAAACTTTCTACAGTAAGTAAACAACCGAATAACAAGATTATATAGTATTTTTGAAATGTCAGTTGGGAGCTGCTATTTCGAAATATACTAAATTCATTTTCAACTTTTGGCTATAAAAGTTGCAGAGTGTGGTACGCAAAATTTGTTTGCTTAAATTCATAGACCATAATTATAACGTAGATCTTGCACCCTTTGAAAGTTTCTACTAGATAGTGCATATATTCTAGCAGTTGATACTTAAGTTTATTTTGTAGGATACAAAACCGCTATAGTATTATTGGACATGATAAATATTTAATTAGCGAATAAAGTAACCCGACGGTGTTACACGAAGCAATTTATTTTCGACAGTTGAGCTAATAAATTTGATCCTTTTTTTCGTTCTCTTTTCCTCCATAACTCTCGATGCTCTTACCTATTCCGTGTCTTCTTCTTCTTCCACTTTATCCTTCAATGATTTTATTTCCCCATTGGGCGATCAAGCGATGCTCCTTAACAGTTTGTTGCGTACTAAACAAAATAGCTCTGATGATTGGAATGCTTTCTGTTAATTATATACAAGTGGGACTGAGAATTTAACAGTTAATCAATTCTCCGTCTTTCTGTATGTTGTAGTTATTGCTTCGTGACTGCCTTATTTTAATTTTGTTAAGCCATGAAACTTGTTAGCATTCATGATTAAGTAATCATGTAGAAATTAAATTACAATGATCTTTACTTTGGATTTATCAGAATCTAGTCAGTCAACACAGTAATCTGTTTTATCGTTACTATTGTAAAGCTGACTTGATCTAAAACTGAAGTAGTAAAATAGAAAGTTCTGCCTATAATGTTTAATATTAAAAACAATGTATAAATGTGAAATATTTGTAGGCAGAATGCATGTAAATATGAACTTGAGAGAACTTTAATGTAAACGAAAAAATATATAGGAGAATTAATAATTGTTAATAGAACCAAAAAAGAAGGGTCTGTCTCAAGTTGTATCGTAGAAGTGACAAAGTCTATTATTTTTCATTTGGAGCATAAAGTATTATGCAACAGTATTTAATTGTATATCACTGTGCATACTATTAGAAAACAGCCCTTAAACAATGCATTTATGTAGTAACATTATATATTGCTAAATGTAATGCAAACGATTAGTTCCAGAAAAATGTATTTTCGCCTAATCAATTAATCTTTCCATTTGATTTCCAGGAATCCCTATTTCTTTTTTATCATAGTATATTTTCCACAGTATAGCTCTGCATAGAAAATTGTATGTCTTTAATAATTAGTTATGATGTTTCTTCTTTGTTGTGTCTCGAGGCTTTGAACTATTTATGTTGTCTTTAATCGTATCACTAAACTTTTTAATTGTGCATGATATGCCAATATTTTCTAGGTCTTGGATATTATCTTATTATGTTATACACGAGTAACTTCCCATATTATGCATTCGTTTTATCCTATAGTGATTCTTGGACATATTGTTTCCCTTGAAACACAATAATTCCACACTCGATATATATACGTTACAAAAGAAATATTAATCTTGGGAAGAGAGATCTTTACATCGAAAGAATTAAAAGGAAACAATTTACTAATATGTGATAAACTTACTTACAGAAGAACAAATTGTAGTTAACTCTATAGAACGTTTAAATTTATTTTAGTTAAGATGATAATAAAAAATGAATACGTGATGTTATGGACTCTCCAGTCATATCTAATCTTGTTCTAATAATTAAATCCTACAGATTATTATAAATCTGTAAATTAACGCTCTTTATTATTCATTTATTATTATTATTTTAATCGCAATATTTTCTGTATATGCGCAAAAAGGCAGCAAGGGGTTCAGGATCATAAGAATTGAATGACAACTATTAACCGGTTTTGAATTGTAATTGTTAATAATGGAAAATCTATCTTAGGATCATGACACAATCCAAATCTCAAGGTCATATATTTTATCTATGTATTTGCAAAGAAACTAGTTTTATACTTGATACAGTTTGCAAGCAATTGGATATATCTTACAAAGAGCAAAAGATTTGCGTTAATACGATCGATGATGGAATATTTCTTTTATGATTATTGGACATGTGGTACTTTACAATTTTGAGATTTGGATATAAAACCTTCGCACATGTACTCGGAGCAGACCCAGAGAAAACTATAACACTATTTACTGTATGCATTATTAAATATTTCGAAAACCTCGTAGGTAAGCCATAGCTTAAAGCTTTCGGCTAGTAATTTTAATAGGAGTATAAAAATACACAAATTTATATAGTACTGTTACATATTCGATAATCTAACGAGAAAATGTTAGGTAAAAAATAAATGTAAAATGTCTCGATAAAAAAAAGAATATAAAAAAATTGAAAGAATCATGTGAAAACGGAATAAGTGTGAAGTCACAACTCACACTTATTTTTTTCTTAGATGCCACAGATTATATCCAAAACTATTATGTGTTAGACGTTAAGAAACGAATGTTACTGAAAATTAAAAGGAAAATCGAAATATACATTTTTTTCTAGTATACACCAAGAATTGTCTACATTATTTAAAAATCTTATTATCATTTAGTAGCTTATAAGCAACGGAGTACGCTATTATACACAAGACATTAAATGTATTTTTCAAGATTTATTAAGATGGTATATAATTAAACATAGAAATTACATTCTGTGTCTACTTGTCGTCTGGCTTGTTAAAGACAAGCGTGTATCCGCACTTTCCACAATAATGACGATCTTCCATGGCAGCCATAAAGACTCCAGCTCCACACTGTTCCGATGGACATTCCCGCCTCAGACGGTGAATCTTACCGTTTTCATCGACCTGATAAAAACAAGATTCAAGTATTATTGAACTATATATTTTTATGGAAAAAAGGTGTAATTAAGGACAAAAATATATTCGTTACCTTGTAGAACTTAAGGACAGCGAGCTTGACCTTCTTCTTCTTGTGCTTGATTTTCTTGGGAGTAGAGTAGTTCTTCTTCTTGCGTTTCTTTGCTCCACCACGCAGTCTCAGAACCAAGTGCAATGTCGATTCCTTTTGGATATTGTAGTCCAACAGGGTTCTACCATCTTCTAACTGTTTGCCAGCGAAGATCAGACGTTGCTGGTCAGGTGGAATACCTAGAAAATTTTGTTAATTAGATTGTGTACTTTGTACTACATGGATAGTAGGAATGATATTGTACAATGTTGTATGGCGCAAAAAATTTGTACCTTCTTTATCTTGAATTTTTGCTTTGACATTTTCAATAGTGTCCGCAGCCTCAACCTCAAGGGTGATGGTCTTCCCAGTTAACGTTTTCACGAAAATCTGCATGATGATGGTGTAGTACTCTCACTGCAACAATACAAAAATGTTAAGTAATGATAATAGTTAACATTCAATACATTCAATTTTGTTAGAAAGATCACTCATATATATACATTGAATATTAATAGTAGAAGGGATAATAAATAATAGACAAGAATTTTTATCTTAGATCAATGACTTTATTCAGATAACTAAATATTTGACAGCCATCAATCTTACATGTACACAATGTATTTGACGGTAAAATTACAATGAAGTTCCAAATGCAAATTACACCAAAAGGACAGCATTAATACAGCCATCATTTTCTGGATTATTAGTAACTTGTGCATATTTTCCCCAAACAACTTTTCCTGATTGTGTCACTAAACCCAATTCTGAAATATTCACTTCAATGATTGTTCCCTTGGTGATAACTCCCAAAGTAGTATACATGGGTGAGCTTGGATTCTTCCTAACTCCAATAATGGGCAGGCAGAATGTAGCCTTCAATTCTGGATGTGTGACATGTGCCTTCTTAAATCGTAATGCCATTGGTCTTATGAATCTTTCAAACTTTGGTGGTTTCCTAGTGAAATTCTCACCGACATATGTGACTTTTGTAACCATTCTCTTCCAAGATTTCCGTTTTGATTTTCCAGTTCTCATTACTTTGAAAACTTCAGAATCTGATTGTGCTCTGACTTTTGGTATCGGTACATCCCATTTGCCAGCTTTCTCTTTACGCTTCTGCTTTATCATATTTGAAAGTACTTTTGCTCTTGATGTGACATCACGATCAAGTAGATACACTGGCAATGCACCTTCTGGTGCCTTTTCAGTTTTTTGTTTGACTTTCTTCTCTTCGTGTGCCTTGATTTTCCTCTTCATCTGAATTTTTTCATTACGACGCTCCTTGTTGAATATCTTTGCTTTAAGTCCACGGAGACTACGTGCCCGCTCAGCACGTTTGTGTGGTTCTCGTGCATCTCGTTTACGTTTACGTTCCTCGTAGTCTAAACGTCTACCATACAACTTCTGGTGCCTCTCAATGTACTCGTTCTGTGGCATTTTGTCCCTTTTACTTGAGCTGAATTCTTAATAGACAGTCAATTCATCTGTAAACAAACATATTTGCTTACTCGACAAGTCTTGAATAGAGTGTAACTGATAAGTGATTGAGAGGTTAAATGTGTCATGACAAACTTACCTGCAGCAAAACTTTTTTGCGATATTTCCTCTTTGATTGAAATATACAGATAAACCAGGTGTATTACGTAAAATATTTCCTATATCCTTGAAATTATACTAAACTATAATATAGTAGTCCAATACAGTACAAGATATTTTGAATAGTCCAAAAATAATAAATACATCAATCTCAAAATACCCCAGACTATAAAAATCCCATTTGATTGAAATATTTTCAAACCGATAATATTAAGGCAATAAATACACAACTATTATTTTGTGTAATGATAGCGTCAACTTGTCTCTACGCCACTATTAGAACGCATTTACTAATGGCAAGCCATATGCACTTGACTCCAAAACTACTTAAATATAAAAAATTATAATACAGGGACTACTAACATCATCAAAGGTATACTATTGTATAACAATAGCAATCTGCGTTAATATGTCGTGGGAACAAAACAGAATACAAACCACAAGCACAAGGTAGTTTGCACTGCGCTTGGAAAAACGTGGCATGTGTCAGGAAGTTCCAAACTTTCCGATACGAGAAAAATACAACAAAATTCGGCGGAACCGTGAAATGAATATTATCGCGAATAAGAATTTGTAAAAATTTAATCATTCACATAAGGAATAATTGGATATTTTTACAAAAAACATGGGAAATTCTGGCCAAACTTACCCACAGCTACACCATGCGATCACGGAAAGGAACTCCAGGTTTATGTAGTATACAGACGTAATACTCTGTGAAGAATAAACGACTTCCGGTGAAACAGTAGCGACACTACAGTTGACTTTGGCGGTCTTTTTAAATTTAAGTGGCATTAAGGTAATATTTCATGCATGCGACTGCGACATTTGTCGCGCGACGAAATGACACAAAAATGAAGAATTCCGTCGCGTCTATGAAATATGGCGACGCTCTGCGAGTTGTCGCATGATAATCATAATTATATTGGTCATTTCCATTAGCTTGCTAGGATTGAAAATTTATATGAGAAATCTAATAAAAAACTACTAACTTTATCCACGTGCGTCTTCCGCGGTTTGCAGGTTTCGTGGCATATGGTCGCATACAAGATAGAATTCATTCATTCAATTCATTCAATTCTTTTCATGCGACAAAAGTACACCTACATCCCGTCAATATTTAACCAATCAGCGTGGTTTTGTCGCGCGACAATTGTCGCGGTCGCATGCATGAAATATTACCTTTAGTCCTCTACAGCGGTATGTTCGAAAATCTCGAACGCAAGAATACAAAGTTCTTTCCCACTTCAGGAATTCTATCTGGAACCTACGCAAAACTAGATTACGGCTATCTGGTAACGTCTTGTATTCTTCTCAAACGTTGCATAAGATTGGTTAATATTTTCTAAATTTTGCACGATAGAAGTGTAGCTAAGATGTTCTCAGTGAAATTAGAGATGAATAGAGAGATTGCCAATGGGCCGATATTCTTGAAACCAATTTTATTTTGGAGTAAACGCGCCACCTGAGCGGAGGGCCGTCG
>JARQTJ010000359.1:2545129-2603274 GCA_030142635.1 Trachelus troglodyta
CCGAACCAGGAATTTTCGTAATTTTTTTAACGCGGTACCTTAAATGAATTTCAGAGGCTACGTAAACAACGTAACGTAGCCTGAATTTAAAGGAAAATGTGAGGGAGCAAACGATTGCAATAATAAAAAGTTAAAAAAAGCAAAATCGGCAAAACAGGTCCGGCTAACTTCACATAGCTTACTGTGGGCTGCTGTGGGCTCATTCCAGTTCAGTATAGTTCGTTCCTTCCTTTCCTTATGGCTGTATCCCCAATGGAGGACATGTGCCAGGTTCAGTATAGTTCAGTGTTACTGGCACATGTCCCCCATTGGAGATACATCCATAAGGAAAGGAAAGGAAGAAAGGAAGCCCCGCAAGGTACATCGCCATCTAGTGTCGAACTTCCAATCCTTGATTATTAGAACCAGTTACTGGAACATGTCCCCCATTGGGGATACAGCCATAAGGAAAAGAAGGCATACACATTCATACGCTATAAGATTACAGTAATGGTGACTGTGGTTGACCAAGTTTAATGAGGATGGAGGTTTATCGGTATAACTTGTAGAATTATAAAGTTTTCTTAATAAACGAAGGAATTATAAAGAAACTACTAGTCTTTTTTATTTCTCGGAGCATTACATACAAAAAGGAAACATGGGTCGACGATCCATAAATACCACGAAAAGTGGAAAATACATGAATCCCACAGATCAAGCCAGTAAGTCACTCTATCTAACCGTAATTGTATATACATTAAAAGTACTAAATGTTTATTAATTTTATATAAATTCATTATTATACTTTAAATTATGTTAAGTTTAGACAATATTATCTTTCTAGTATTACTCTTTAGTCTTTATTATTTTGTGTATCAGGAAAAGAAGCACGGAAGAAGGAATTAAAGAAAAATAAGAAGCAGCGTCAGCTAGTAAGAGCTGCTGTACTTAAGGGTAAAGATCCAGCACAAATTATTGAAGAGATGGAAAAAATAGATCAAATGGGTCAGTAAGCAAACTATGTAATATTATTGTCATCATGATATGTTCTAAGATATGTTGTTTCTATAAGCTTGTATCTTTATTGATATAAATATGGTTTTAGAATACAATGTGATGCAGCCACCACCTTTGAATGAAAAAGTTCTTAAAGATAAAAGAAAAAAATTAAAGGAGACTCTGGACCGTGTCTTGAAAATGTATGTAAGTACAATATTCATAAATTATTACTTTATTTTTGTACTGGTAAGGTTCTTGTAGACCTTAAATGTATAATATATCATTTTCAAATATTATGCATTAATTGCTAGGCTAAAGATGACCAGGAGAAGTGGTCCGAACTGAAGGAACAACTTGTACAGTATGAACGCAGAAGAATTGATTTAGTTACATATTTCGAGGCTGTAAGACATGCACAGCAAGTACAGGTTGATGAGATCCCACTACCTTCAGCAGCTAATGATATTTCTCGAATGTATCCAGGTTAGTTTCGTTTGATAAGGTCTGACTAGGATAAAGTAAATTCGTTCTTATTATGGTACTTAATTACAGGGGCTCTTACATCACAGATTCCTTTACCAGAAATGCCACAACCACCAACTCTTATGTATCCACCACATCCTCATTATATTCAACATCATCCTCTTATGAACATTCCGATACCACCAAGCATTTTGAAGAAAACAAGCGCATATACGTCATCTAGTGCAACGCCAATTTTGGCACCAAATAAAGAACCTCCTGGTGTACCTCCGTATCCTCCACCTGATTTTTCAAGTGACGATGAAGAACCTACAGATAAGGTAAGAATGTCTGCAGCTCATTCTATGTAGCTATAGGTCATAATATGATTCGTTAACTGTTGTTGTTTGCAGAGCAAGGATCAGACACAGAAATCAAGGACAATTAGATTTGCTGACGATAAGGAAGATGCTCGACAAGAAGCTGAAAACAAAGATAAGGAGCTAGACAGAGATAAAGAAAAGGATAGGGACATTGCCAAAGTGAAACCTACCACCTTACAGCAGAAGATGCTTGCTATGGCTGGTCAGGATATCGATCAATTCATGCGGGAGATGGAAGTGGTGCATAAGAAACGAGAAACTGAACGTGCGCAGGACCTTAATGCACGATTATCCTTGCTGGAAGCTGAAGCCGACGCAAAAGCTAATACTGGAAAGAATAGTAATAATGATACTGGGAAATCCGAAGAGGAAGATCTAGAACCTCCTGGTGCATCAGATCACACATCCTCTGGACATAATCAGCAGCACTCTCAGCACTCTCACCAGCAACATCCCCATCAACAGCACCCAATGCCACCTATGGGAATGCCACCACCACCTCTTCTATACAGACCTCCACCACCTCCAATGCACCTCCGGATGCCTCCACCACCACCTCCGAGAATAGGCCTGCGGTTACCGCCAGGTAATGGGAATAGATGTTTATTTTCGTTATCATTTAGAACAGCTTGATGAATATCTTGTTTTGCGCAGGTCCTCCGCCAGGTATGCCGCGAATGCTCAGGCCAGGTCCACCTAGCATACCCAGAATGCCGCCACCACCTCAAATGCAAATTTCGAACATGACGAGTCTTGCAAACATGACCAATCCTCAAATACAGACACAGTCTACAGCAGGTTCACAGCCAAAGACACCGAATGTGCTCTCAGCCGCCCCGCAGTTAATTAATCGCAAGGATAAGGATGGCAAGAGTGCCACCACAATAGAAGCTAAGCCACAAATCAGAAATCTTGCAGCAGACGTGACAAGATTCTTACCGACGTCGTTAAGAGTGAAACGCGACGATAGGAAAAAGCTTAGTAGTATGCCCAGATTAACAGACAGAATAGCTGAAATACAACCTAGACCTACGCAACCTAAAACTAAGGATGATGCTTACATGCAGTTCATGCAAGAGATGGAGGGTCTTCTTTGAATCACAAAAAATAGGATACAAAATGTACGATACCCCTCCACTATACCATTAATTAAAACCAGATAAGTTTCTTTAATTGAAAAATTGCTTGATTATACCTAGTCAACCCTGATTCCCATTACCTATCTTCTACTTATGCATTTGTCTGTCTCGTACTCGTAGTACAGATTAAATGACGGGAAGAAAGGGGGAGAGGGTCACCGTTCCTTCCTTAATAATCACAAATGAATGGTCGCATGTATTGTATGGCTGCTTCTAAAGTGTGATGTCGCCATTACTTTAGTAACCGCGTGGGGGTCACGTACGTGGGACTTCTAAAAGAACTTTGGTGTAACCGGGCTGAGTGTAACATTAGAAAAGATTAGTAGCAACAACGATTACCATCGTTTGGGACAAGTTATTCATTCGTTTCGATGAAATTTTTATGCGCCTGAATATACTTTATTAGTTTTATGGTGGAAGTAAGAACGTTCTCAACTTTAGTTACTAATACGAGTGTTTCAAGATGGCTGACTCGAATGAGAAATTGTTGGCGGAACTCCTGAAAAAGTCAGGAAACAACGTGTGCGCTGATTGCGGAGCGAAAAGTTAGTGAAATATTTTATGATTGACAAGTTATATCTCCATGATGGAAGGCATATTGTATTATTCTTGCAACATCTACGTCAATATTCCGCATTTGTATGGTCATACTTGCTTACTTTGGCTTTTTCCCTTGCATATTTTTCTACATTGCTTTAACTACCAATGAATAGCAAAGTTAATATAACGCTGAAATAAAATGCTAGTTATCGTATATTACCAGGTTCTCTATTAAAATACTATTTCTTCGGTTGGACTAATGGCATTTTGCTTTTCATCTAGGGTGCATAAGCTGATTTCAAATTACAATTTAGTATAGCTTAAATTTAATGGTATCACAAACGTTTAATGTATGTGTATTACTCAGAAATGATTAATGTACTTTATTACTAGTTTGTTTTCCTGGTATCCATGTTACACTGAGAGTATCTGTGGTGTTACACTGAGAGTATCTGTGGTTTTCCTGCTTTATTTATGTACTTCCTTTGGCTAAACTACAGAATACAATTCTATCTTGAAGTTAGCTGTGGATTGTTTAGTTTTTTTTTAATATGAAGCTCTTCAAGAAAGAATTATATTCCACAGTTTTACCCTTCCTTTTGCTAGCATAAGCATCCCTTAGAATTTTGTGCATGTTATAAGATTTTTCTATCTTTTCAGATCCAGAATGGGCATCGTACAATATTGGGATATTTGTATGCACAAGGTGTGCAGGTGTACATCGATCTATGGGAGCTCATATATCCAAAGTAAAGCATCTCAAGTTAGACAGATGGGAAGACTCTCAGGTTAATAGGGTTCGGGAGGTTGGAAATATTGCAGCACGCCTTCGATATGAGGAACGGGTACCTTCTTGTTACCGTAGACCAAATCAGGATGCACCCCAGTAAGTATAGACTGTTTTTAGAAATTTCCCATTAAGATTTAGGAACATGCATATTTAAGTAGAAAGTGATCAGTTACCATAAAATCCCCTAATATCAAACCTCAACCATTATTAAAATACATTCAAATATCAAACCACCTTTGCATGGAGTAAAATAAAATGAGTATAACAATAATTTATCTTTAATTGATGGGCAGAGTTCTGGTAGAGCAATGGATAAGAGCAAAATATGAAAGGGAAGAATTTTGTCATCCTGAGAGACAAAATCATTATGTCTCAGGATTCATGGAAGGCTTTCTGATGAAGAGGGGTAAAGAAGATTCCAGATATCATCCTCGGAAGTTCGTGTTAAGTGAAACTGAAGACACACTCAAGTATCATGTTAAAGAAAATAAAGTAAGTTTCATAGGATAACTATGAATGTAGAGAATTGAAAAAATCTAATTCAATTGTTATTCTTTTATGTAAGGAACCAAAGGCCATCCTCAGGATATCTGAATTAAACGTAGCCTTTGCACCCGCCAAAACAGGAATACAAAACAGCCTGCAAATCTCATTCATGAAAGATGGCACTACAAGGCATATTTATGTGTACCACGAAGATGCGGAGGTGATAACAAATTGGTACCTTGCCATTAGATGTGCGAAGCTACATCGTCTTCAAGTGGCATATCCCGGTGCAACTGAGTCGGAATTACTCTCTCAGCTGACAAGAGATTTTCCGCGTGAAGGATATCTTTGGAAAACCGGTCCAAGGCACTCAGACGCTTACAAAAAAAGATGGTTTACCCTGGATGGTCGTAAACTGATGTACCACGACGATCCTATGGTGAGTCGTCAAATTCTCTACGATGCGCACTTATACATATATAGATACTTACTTGAATACATTTAGGCCTAGTTTATAGTCTCGATTTTCTATATTCTTCTTATTACTCTAAGGACGCCCATCCAAAAGGTGAAATCTTCCTGGGTCACAGTTCGGAGGGCTTCGCAGTGAAATCGGGTGTACCACCTGGTGCAAAGGATCAAGGATTCTCTTTTACGTTGGAAACCCCAGATAGAAGTTTTCTTCTATCGGCACAAAGTGATGACGATCGTGCTCAGTGGATGAATGTCATCCAAAAGGTTATAGACAAACCTCTAACACCACAGGATGCTGCTGGTATTCACTTATCCTATACCTTATATAATTCCATTTATAAATTTTGTTATGTGTGAACTATATGCAACTTAAACAAATATTTTAGTTGCAGCACGGTTGGTGAGGAAACGCACAGCTAGTGGAACTATGAACATCTTCTCCTCGGCGAGGTAGGGTTAGATCCCTGATAGACGCCTAACCTAATATGCTGTTAAGCATCAAAATAGAGCAAAAACAAGGCCAAGACCGACCTCGGAAGGATAATCTAGACCTTTACTAGGTTAAGATTTTTCATGTCCGCATGGTATAGTGAGGCTTTCTTATTACGCTCTTATTTTCCTTGTAAAAAATTACATCGTACGCAATTTTTGAATAACGGTTTCTGAGATTGCGTGTTGTCCAGTGAAACTAGAAAAGAATAAATTCGCTCGAAAATGCACAAACAAAATACCTTTTAAATTGATATTTCAATGATAAAAAAAAAGAGGATGATGGAAAGCTACAAAAATCTGAGGAAAACAGAAAGAAAAAATAACACTACGTGTATGGGTACGTAAAATATACGAAGTAGTTTAGGAATCAAAAAGTGGTTGAAACTGTAAAATAGATGCAGGAAGAGATCATTTTTAAAAGAGAAAGAAACGTAATAGCGAATTTTACACGAGTCACGAATGTTTGCTGTTATTTTTATTGTTGTTGTTGTTATGATGGTGGTGATTATGATGATGATGGTCATAATAGGCGACAGGACAGGTCCCCGCCAGGGTTATTCATGTCGGGACAATGCTCAAAAAATAGACAAAAAAAGATAAGAAACAACTGCATATTTAAGATTGTCTAGATAAACATAGGCAGGCAGGTAGAAATTTCACATAGCAATAAAAGTTCAATAATCGCGAATTAACGTGCCGAATTATTACAAATGAGAAAAAAAAGAATCATTTTTTTGTCGATATTTCGCGGTGTACTGTACATGCGTACAAGCATATACATAGTAGATGCTTCGGAAAACTGTTCCTGTATTATACATAGATATATATATATATATTTATTCTTTCATTTCCTAACTTTAATTTTGTCGTTAATATTATTCTTTATTCCATTGGCCTCTTGGATAGATTTTAATGGCTGATATTGATTATAGGCTAATTAATTATTATAATCAAGAGAGGTTGGCTGTAAACAGTATATAACGAGGTATATATTTATACATTGTATACATATGTACAGGATGAGAGGAAGTACGTAAGTTTTTTCGAATATTGTCCTTGCATCTGAAACTGGGTATGGTTATTCAGTACAAATGCACTACCTGAAGATGGTTTTACTATAGAAATTAAATGTACAGGCCACTTCAGGTGGTACATTTCTCTCAAATAACCTTATATAAGCAAAATCTTTATTATTTTGCCACATTCATTTTACGTATTTGTGAAAATCAGTAAAAATATTTTAGGTGCGACGATACGTAGAGGATACCGGTGTCAGTTGAAACACGGTATCGAATGAAATAAAACCGTTTAATCTACCATCTATTAGTAATGAATAAATTATAATTGTCTGATGAGCTGCAATTTGTTTTTAAAAAAAGTGAGCAAAATTTCACAAAAAAATTCTGTAAGAGTCATCGGTAAAATTAATTGAGATATAATTCATTTCTGTTTCAACTGACACCAGTCTCCCCTACTCACCGTATCTTTATACAAACATACCAACAAACATTATCTTACGCTAGATATGTTTTTTAATTGGTATATTTGACGTAATATAAACAAAAAAAAAGAGAATAAGGCCTATGAAGCTGTGTTCTCGGGCAGCCGGCCTTTTTTTCTTTCTTTCTTCACTTCTTCATTCTTCATACAAATTTGTGGCAAATAATGCTAGAATATACATATATGTTATTCATTTTCTATTTTTGTCTTAGATTTTTTTATCTCGATAATACAGACACGGTCCATATTTTCTATTGCCGAGTCACACGACTGATCTATACTAAGAACTTTTTTTTAATCCAAAAATCCTTGAGTAACGAAAGGAGATTGTACGAAGATAAGTTAATTTAAAATTTAGTAAACAATGACAGTGTATAAGCTGACAATGAATGAAATGAGATGAGGATGGGATCAAGAAAAACAAATTATTTAACTCGTAATTAAAGAGCCCATTTGAGTATTTTTATTTTTCACTCTTCCCGCTTCTTTCTTTCTTTCATTCGATAAAAATTCCAACCTTCTTCTGTCGTTATTTGCGAATTTTCGGAACGTACGTATAATAAATATAGTGGTTATGATAATAGTAAAAATAATATTGAAAATAATGTCACAACATAAGAAAGTCATACAGGGTGTGCGCACGTGACTTCAAACAGATCTTTTGAGAATTATTTTCCAGCTAGACCTAAGAAATATGACTGCTAAAAAAAGTAGTAACAATTTAATTAATAATTGACTTTGCGGTGGAAACGATGTTGATTATAAATTCAGGATGTAGAACGACCATATCAGGCCCTCAGGTATAAAATACGGTATTAGTTAATATGATGTTCCAATCGTGTCTAAAAAATGTTCTTTTTGTTTTTTGTAGTTATAATCCGCCACATCGGTTCCACTATGGGACTTATTTACGTTTCAGTTTGTAAAGATGCGGCCTCAGAGTTGAACTGATGTCGCGGCCCGACTATACATGCGTATAATAGCTGTAGCTATTTTAACAATCTCAGTTAAGTGACTCACCCTGTAAATTTCTCACCCAAAGAGAATCGCTAATATTTTAATAGCAAGATAATAAAAGAGGAATAACGAAACCCAAAATGCACTATGGACTGGTTAATTTTGTTATAATTTCTTAATTGACCCGAATTCTACTCACGTTTAATTATAAGCAATGATTGTGTGTGTGTGTGTGTATATTCTTCTATATATGTAACAATAGTGTATGTACATTCTATAGTTACTCTCATAACTTTTAAATTATTCCCGGCTAAATCATTATTCATACCGTAACATCGCTTCGTATACGGACGAAACTATTTAAAATTGTACGAACATAAATTGCAGCCTAAGTTTATAGCAGTCCGGGATCATAGTGAATGAAAAGGAATGGCAACACTTTTATTCTCTGTCATTTGCATTCGTATTCAATTTGCTGAATGTAATTTGTATATTATCATCGTAACGCTCATAATTTACTAATATTATTGTCATAATTTTGCATTTTTATTTAACTTATTCCTTAAATAATTTTTAACGCGTTTCATCTTTAAGGATATTGAAATTTTTAGTACATGCATGTTCCCAATTCTTTTTTTTTTCTGTGGTGCGGAACACTACTGTACATGATTATTTGTATAAATTTGGTAGCATAAAGGTGAATTCCAAAAACTAATCTGGAGCGTGCATATAATAGGAGTTGACTTGTCGATAATTAATTGTTTGACGACTCGTCGATTCATATTTTTTAAATCGCATTCAAGATATTAGTTTTCGGAATACATGTCTATAGTCGAAGAGTAGACGAATGAAGACGAGAACCTAAAAAAAGTAGAAATTGAAGGGAACCAAATAAAAAGAAACGTGAAAGTATTTCTGAACTGATTTACCAGCATTATAGCGATTCCACAGTACCTATATATTTATATGTACAAATACACACAGCCACCCTACAAACGTGATCGTGCAGAAAAATGAATATATAGATAATAGCACATTACAAGCTTGACAAAAATTGTTATTTAATCTGTTAGAAATAAAATGAATCTGATGAACGTTTCTGATGTGACCATCTTGTTACTCTCTGCGATCCCTAAGATATATTGTGATTATCTTCACTGAGTTTCGTCGATTTCGACAACCTTTTTTTAACAGTGCTCTCAAAAAATTTGTCTCTTTTTCCAAGACCTTTCACCGTAGTTATTTTCCTTTGTTGTCTTGTTCGGGCAACAATGGCGTTCTCTTCAGATAGCAGAGAATATTTACCCAACAGAATGCAGCTACGCTAACGTATGCTACACGTAATGCCGGTGGTATCAGGAGAAAATTTATAAACTGCAGCGGGATCCAGTACATGCACGAAGTCTGTGAACATTTTTTTATACTCATTTATATTAGAATTTTAGTGGGAAATGTCATCAAGCGAATGGTCGAGTAGAATTTTAGGGACATTGATTTTTTCTTGTTTTATAAGATATTTACTTGAAAAGTCTTGGCAAATTTAAATTTGCACTCATGCAGAATATCAGCTCTTCCTTCCATTAGACTCATGCCTGAAATAGAAGAGATTTATGAATTAGGCATTTTTAAATAAGCATAATATGCCGTTTTTAGAATAAATATTAGGGTTTGTGCAAAGTTCTTCAAAATTTTTAATATATTTTTAATCAACTGCGAGAGGAAGTACTGTTGGAATACTGACTACTGAAAAATAATATGATCAGCGGTGGCGTTAGGATAAATTGATCTGCGAAAAGTTTCTTTAGGATGATCGTCTTTGTGATTCCTACATAATAGGAGTCCAGCCATTTATACCTGTACGGGGAAAAACGACTTAATTAATGGACTTATCTGAACAGATAATTTTATTGGATTTTCTTTATCTGCCAATGAAGGTGAGAGAATTGTTCTTTCTTGAATCCCATACCAAAATACTTATTTGATAGGCTGATGAATGAGCTAGATGTAGACAAACTGGTGTTAGCAATCCATAATCAGTGCCACAGTTACTATCAGCAGAAGCCCAGAAGGAAAGCTGAATAGGTTTTAATTGCAATATCAGGTAATACTTTGCACTGTCAATTTGTAAGGAAAAAGTCAAATGCAAGGTTCACCAATCCAGCATGCTGATTAGGAATAACTTTCTATGTGGCTTATCCTCTTTTGACAATGCTCATTCTTATTTTCAATGTAAGCTAAAATATAAACAACACCACAAAGGGGATAGTCACACTACTACATGTAAAGAATTAATGATTTTGGCAATGAACGTTTAATTCTTCATCCCAAGTGTAATCCCATTTACCATGAGTCAATAAAAGCATAATGGATAGATATTAAAAAGAATATATTAATTAAAGCATATTTGCATGCATTAAAATTACAAAGGAGAATCATGAACATGATACGTAATAGACATGCATAGTGTTCAACTATGAATTTCATGAAAATATGATGTCAAATCAAGTGAATTTCAAAAGGCAAAAGAACTTACCACCCATGAAGAATTGGACCAGCTAACAGACATCCATAAATGCCATATCTCTGTAATTGAATCCAATCGTACTCTCCAATTTTATTAGGATCCTGAACGAATCCAAAAGACTCATTAAGTTTGTATAACCAGTTTGGAGGACAGTTTGTATTTGTAATACTGGATACAGATAGTGAAGATTTGACATTGTCTACCTATATATAAAAAGGGACAAATAATTTAAAAGATTCAATTCCTTTCTTTAACAATATTTTAAAGCTCACTTGAAACTTCTTATTGTAACTTTGCTGTACGAATTCCGCACCAGTGTAAAACATTCCATAAATAACAGAATTAAACAACATGGGTCTTTTGCTAACAAGATTGCTCAGACTTTTCATCATCTTCCAAGATACCGGTATCTCGAACTCCACGCGAAAATCTGCAATTAAATATTAGTACTCCGCGTCAAAATATACACCGTATAAATAGCAGAATCTATATGCAATTTCGTACCAATTCACTTACAACGATGTAAAGCAACGATCGATGCAACAAGTGTCTTGTCGCAATGCGTCAGAATAATATCAAAAAACTGTAATATTTATACTGTTTGTTAGTTAAATTGTATTGAAAAATATGTCAAATGCATCAATAATAAATGTGCTAAAGAATCTTTATATTTACCAAAACGAATTTATAATTGCCTTAATTTTATTACAGAAAGCTCCGAAAGTTGGATTTTCAAATTTTACAAAATATATCCTTCAGCAATCTAAACAGATAAGCATCTTGAGCCATACTGGCAAATATTGTATAGTGTCTTGTGAAATAAAACCACTCAAGCTCAATCAGTTCCAATCAGCAGTTGATTATCTGGTTGAGGATAGAGGGAGACTTCTAGTGATCTGAATTCTAAATAGAAAGAGTATGTAGCTCGTACTACTTCAAGGACTGAGACCTAAAATTTTTTTATTTTCGAGAACGTTTTGATGCACAATTAGAATTCTCTCATTAAGGTTGTAATCACATTAGTTATCAGATAAGAAGTAACGCTTTACTCGCATTTAATTTTATCATCTTTCTTACCTTTAATTTTGTTAACGATGGATTCTCTGAATGGTCTTCATTGGATAACATGATACTCTTATCTTCTACAAAATGTATGATGATTGAGAACTAAAACTGATTAATATGTGAATTAGGTAGTGCTTGAAAAAGTGCGATATTGTATTAAGATAAAAACAGAGATGCCTTGTCAATATATTGTTTTTAATTTAGTGAGGCTTAACAAATTTTTTTTTAAATAAAATAATGATTATCAATCTAAACAATTAGGAAGTTGTAATTTGAAACAATTTAAATGTGTAAGTCACTTGGGCTGTAAGTTTTATTCATTAGTAGATTTCTAAATTTTTACAAAGGTTTCAAAAGTTTCTATGTGTAAAATAGAGAAGCTAATATTAGGGATGTATAAAATATTACAATACCAAAGATATACAATAGAAACCTGTATATTCATTACTTATACTCCTGGTCTCTGAAAGAGTCGTGTGTTTCACCAATAAGCCATTTCAACCAGTCATTCTGAACTTCTTTCTCCATGGTGATCTCCTTGAAAACATCACATCGTCCTACCTAGAATTTAATCCTTGAAGATTCCATCATAATTAACTATAAACATCTGTAAATTACCTCTATAAATCCTAACTTCTTGAACATTTTAATACTCCTTTCATTATCCATAGTAATTTTTACGCAAAACTGTTTAACTTTGAGTTCTTCAATTCCTAAACATATTGTTTCATATTATTACAGGTTGTTAATATTAAATACATATTCACAAACAATTTTAAATGTACCATAACGCAGCATTAGTATCATAGCCTCCCAGCCCATTCTTCTGCCTCTAGCTATAGGTTCCGCTATCATAATTTCAGCTTCTGCAGTGTGAGGGTGTCCGACATCATTGAAAAAAAGATTTGTATCTCCAATCATAGATTCTAGAGGTACATAAATTAAAGCTATTTGCTTATGGGAAAATCTAATCATTATCAGTTCAAGTAAAATTAATTTCTTGCAGGTACCTATCTCATTCCTATCTTTCTCAAAAGCTGCTTTATCCAGAATAATGAAAGTGCATTCTAAAAAGCACAAACAAGAAATTATGCTCTTTCGTTTTAACAGTACATTTACATGAAAAACTTACTATCCTCAGCATCATGCCAGCTTTTCTGCATCGCATATTCTTCTTCTAATGTTAATGGCTCAGAACCTGTTAAGTATTGCAATTCCTTTGATTTCATCCATTCGTGGTATCTAAAAGAGTACTCTTAATCAGTATTTTATAATTGAAAATCTGAAATTGATATCTACAATAGGAATAAGTAAACTGTACTTAGAAACATGATGCTCTTTATAGGGCACCAAAATGACATTTTTACCCAGGATACGAGTCGAGATCTTCATTACTTATAAAGTGCAAAACTTGGCCAGACAACAAAAAACCAATCGCCTTTTTTAACTACTAGAAGGAAAGTATTTACAATTGTTTGTAATTGAATAAAGTATACTTTCGTTAATTATTATGTCCGTCACTGTTTTTCTTTTTAGTAATGCAGTGCGATCTATTGAGAGTACGTCTAACTATTTCCAATTCGATCAGTACCATCTTTTGGATCTGGAAGAAAATGCAGTTTTGCAATGCTAAGGCTTGCTAAAGTTGATGCATTCTTTGGACACCTCCAATACTTCTTAATATCCTTCTAAATTGGTAATTGCTTATTAAGGAGATAAAATCGAGCATTCGAAAGAAGATATCCTCCTAAGCACCAATAATTCGATACCCTAAACGTTCTAGCTTGTATCTGGTATAACCGTATAACCCTATAAAGGAAAGAAAGGAAGGAACTTGCACCTGCTATCGACGATATATTGGTAAAGAGGGTAGCCCCCGTGTATTTTGTGCCTGATAAGAGATGTATAGTATTTGAACCCCCTCCAGAACTTCTATGCTGGTCCAACATATCCTCTGAGCCCAGTGTGACTGTTTATATGTAGACTGTTAGTCATCAGACGCAAATTCCCATAAGCACCCATAAGGCTTGGCCCTCTTTACTAAATCTTGGCGTATTTCCTTGCTTCGAAACCCAATGCTAATTTATTGGTGTTAGTGATTGTTGGTGCAAGAGTTGGGTGCAATACTAAATGTGCGTGGAGTTCGTGATTGTATGATAGTGTGTATTCTGCTATTAATATTTAGTGGTTTTGTAAACCAACATTCTCCAAGTGTCGCTCAACATTCGCAGGCCACGGTGAATTCTGTTTATAGGAGAGAAGGGAACATTCTGGACCTTGTATACGGATTGCGTGGATTTTGCACTAATTCCTAAATCTTCTGGAAATAAAATGGCTTACAATTTTGCTGGAATGCCCACAGCTCCTATTCCACCTATAGGTGAATATCATTGATTCTAACCCCATTTATGTAGCAACAAAGTATCTGATCATTAATGTTTATTATAATAGGAATGGGCCCCATGGGTCCACTAGGTTCTATTGCTGGAGCACAAGGTTTTATGGAATTAGCTAGTCAAGGATTTCCACCATTACCACCATCAATACCTCTTCCTGGTATGAATGATTCTCCACTGGAGTTCAGTACAAATAAGAATCAGCCACCATTGGTTCGTGAGAGTTCAGATGATAATACTGATCGTAGAAGTGAGAAAAGTGATGGCAGGAGAGACCGGGAAAATAGGGAGGCAAGAGATACTTGCAGAGATGGAGGCAGAAGGTACTAACTATTATTTGTTACAGTGTTTGACTTTTCACATAATTTGTTTTCCATATAAGCTACTCACTAAAATTCTTGACCTATTTTACATTCTTTATTATAAGATCAAGAGGAGATCGTAGCGATAGACGAGAAAGAGATCGTGAGAGGCGCGAGGAGCGTAGTGACAGATGCGAGAGGCGTGATGACCACAGACCTGAAGATAGAAGTAATGCTAATTCTACTTCAAGTAGCACCACCAATACTCATGTTAATAGTAATAGCAATGAAATGTCCTCGACACCAAGCACCACTACGAATGGTACTCCAGGAATAGGAGGAGGACCTCAGATGGAACCTGCCACAGGTGTATGGGGTATGGGTGTTGGTTATCCAATGATGGGAATGGGTCCAATGGGTCCCTTGGGACCCATGATGAGTGATATGACCTTGGGTCCACACATGGGGCATGCGCATGGATATGGACACATGGGGATGGGCATGATGCCTCATGATGGTGCTATGCTAGGGGCTCAGATGTTGGGACCTGAACAAATGATGAGTGATGCTACAGCACAGATTATGAGTGGTGGTCTTCCACCACCACCTTCTGCACCTCAGGGTACAAAGGAGATTATTCACTGCAAAAGCTGTACTCTATTTCCTCCTAACCCTAACGCACCGCCACCTACCACTCGGGAAAGGCCACCAGGATGTAGAACCATATTCGTAGGAGGTATAAGTTTTTCTGTCATTCCAAAAAATACAAAACATTCTATTCAATTATACTGTATCAGGTTTACCTGAAAACATCACTGAAACCATAATCCAGGAGATATTCGAACGCTGTGGAGAAATTACCACATTAAGATTATCCAAGAAGAACTTCTGCCACATACGCTTTGTACTTGAAGGAAGTGTGGATGCTGCCATTTATCTGTCAGGTTACAGAGTACGAATAGGTTCTAGTGGGGATGCTGCGAATACTGGTAGACTTCATGTTGACTTTGCTCAGGTATTTTTAAATCACTTTAATTGGTATTCATCTATAATCTAATTTATGTAATGACCAATGAAATACATTATAAGGCTAGGGATGATCAGTATGAGTGGGAGTGTAGACAACGACAGTTACAACGAGAGCAGAGACATCGAGAAAGGGTTGAAAAAGAAAGACAAAGACCTCCGTCGAGTCCCCCACCAGTTGTGCACTACACAGATCACGAAGCATCCAACATCTGCGAGAAGATCAAACAAGATGACACGTTTATGAAGGCTGTCCAGGTTAGTAAAGTCTTTTCAGCATTTGTATATTTTAACACTTTACTCAGCTCAACTTTTTAATATAAATGTTGTACATTTGCCTAGGTTGTAGTAACTTGGCTAGAACGCGGAGACTGTACGAAACGCAATGCGAATACCTTCTACTCTATGATCCAGTCTACAAACAGTCACGTGCGCAGATTACTTACAGAGAAGGCATCATACGAGGAGGAACTTCAAAAAGCCAAGGAACTTATGAAGGGTAGAATGCAGGGTCTTCTCATCCAATGTACGTAAATACCTCACCAGACCATCTTTAGATATAATTTTAGCTTTAGAAGGTTAGACAGAACCGTACCATATCGTGCGATCAAATAGGACGCTGTACGGTTTTGTACGGAGATTATAAATAATACCGAGAACAGAACCATACACATACATAAACGTAACGCGAAAGTATATCTGCATACCATTCGCTATTTTTCTCCGGTAAGTGATCTAGAGCCTAAACAAAAGAGAAATCAGTCCAGACGTGTCCAGAATGGCGGAAAGTTCCTGAAGAGACTCACAGACAGAAGCTCACGTGGAGCATGATTAATCATAATCGGTTTGTCTTCGTTCAGATCGGATCGGATCTGGAGGTCTCTCGAAGTGAGGTGCTATTTTTCATAATGAGGTTATGAGGTCTTATTTGGTAAAATGTAATGAACCCGCTCTGATACGGTCCAGGCTAGGTAAAGATACTGATTCGGTTATGCAATAACCTATATACTTGTCTCAATATTACCGCGACTATACTAAAGAATGCATACCCGAATAGTGAGGTCGTATTGCTCGAAGATTTTGGACCTTCTCGAAATAGAAGTTTGCTGTGAATGACAGTCTAGCGTGTCTCCAAGGTGGGTGAAGAATGCTGACTTTCGATTTTAGGCTTCGACATCCGTCATCGAATGGAAATGCGGTTTGCGATAAGAGATAATTGAACTCCTAGTATTATAGTTTACGTCACCAGCTTGCATGCTTGCTGATGTCGATGAGATGGTATAAGGTGTTGGGCATAATATTGACCTTGAGGTCGAGGTCTTAGAACAATACGAAGAGACGTTCTGTCATGGGAGAATTATTCATACCTGTAGATGTTACTATACCAGGAAGGAAGGGTATCGACTATAACAACCAGAATACCAGGTACCAGCTATTAAGAGTCGTATCAAAATTTCATATCCGCCATGATCCTCAAGTGACCTGGTCCAGTGACAAAACGTTCTGTAGATGAACGGGATGTCAACCTATGACCTGGTGAATTCTTCTCGAGGGTTGCCAGAGATTTTAGAGAGTGGGATCTCTCGCTGGTAGGCCATTATAAGTATAAGAATCATATGTGTTTGAAAAGCTCCGTTCTCTGAGATCAAGGAAGGTCATGGATTTATTAGTACAGTATGAGGTACTTATGCACGTATCAAAGGACACAGGTTCAAAATTATTTCAGTTCAGACTCCGGGTGACTAATAATTTAGGTTAGGTTGTATCAAAGGCTGCTGACCTTACTAAGGGTCACAAATATATTTTTCTATGGTATATCTAAGATTGAAAGTCGCATAAGCTGGCATCGCCAAACAAAAAATCAAAGAGTGGGAAAGAATGGAGTAAAGGGAGCACAATCATTGATCTTACAAGATGGAAAACAAGGAGAATTAAAAACAAAACTCAGTGTCGTAAAATCAGGGTGTACAACAGAGGATTTGTTGTGTTTTTTGTATGCGACATGCGACACCCGTGTCACCAAGACAGTCAGTCAGATCGAACGCGTGTTCACTGCCGCCAGCCACAAGAAGGTCTGGGACCACTTCACCAAGGCCCAGAGGAAGAACATCGAGATGTGGAAGAAACAGTCCTCGGTATGTATTCGCAATTTGAATTTATGTGAAGAACAAAAGCAGGAACAAGAACAAGGTGACAGACCATCAAACGTTGTGGATGGTCCTCACCTTAAAATTGGTAGCACCGTTTGGAAATTCCATGATTGATTTTGACTAAATCAAACAACTTTGTATATGTATATAGATAGATAGATACCTATGCAGCCTTTCGGCACGTTGAGGTCATTATTTACGCATGAAATAGTCCTTGCACCTTGCAGTACAACTAGCCACTAATGTCGCAGGCCAGGTAAGTTTACTAGGTAATGACATTCCTGGGACACTGAATAAACTTTGAGTTTCATGTGTATTCATCCAAAAATTAAAAATGTAAGTCTTATTTATCTTGAATTGTATTCGTCTTGATTGTAATGAAAGACTGACTGAAACTGAAGGACTTCCGATGGATATGCAGGTAATTTCCGGAATATATGAAAATTTAGGACTTCATCACAATGGTCATTATTATTTTTATTTTCTTAATTGTTTTTATTAGTCTTGAGAGCAATAAACTATATTCAGTTCAAATTGATGAAGCAAGTCGGAAAAACTTGAAGAAATTGTAAAGAGTTAAGAAAATTATATTATTCTTTTTCATTTCTGTCAGTCAATTTTACTAATGGCATGCAGACTCTGTCGAGGTAAGCATAAGATCAAGAGTAATTAAGATAATTATTGTGAAGCCAATTAAATGAACTCCTTGCGACGGTAACAAGAAACAATTATCTGTAGTTAATTAAGTTTATATCATTATCCAACAGAAAGATCACGTTTCGGCTGTTTATAGGTAAACGGTTTTAATTAATATTAAAATGTATCTTATAATCGACAATCATTTCTAGCGGTAATTGAGAGAACCGCAGCACAGAGTACTACTATACTGCATGCCCGCGTAATTGTGAGGATGTCAAATATCATGTTTAGTGAAAGTAATAGTCATGATCAATTCGTGTTCGAATCCGTCTTAGGAAATCAAGGCCGTTCAGCTGGAGGAAGCCTTGATGGAGGGGGAAGGTGAAATGGAAGTCTCAGACTCCGAGGAGGAGCCTCAACGGAAAAAAGGTCGATGTCATTCGGATGTCAACGACGAGGTAGAACGGTTGCAGACTTTAAAAGAGGAAAACGACAGTCTTCGTTGTCAGCTGGAAGCTTACAAAAACGAGGTGACTTTTAATATTCACTAAAAAATGAGAAATCACTTAGCGGTCCCTCCAACAAATTTCACTTTTTTAGGAAGTTCTTATATTTTCTAAATTATAAACTATGACTGTAGTTGTTATATAGTGGTCGTCATTAGCTAATGCCCGCATTTGTACCGAGTAGGTGGACCTGCTGAAGTCTGAGACGAAAGCCGATATAGATGCCAAGGAAAAGCAGATGAAGATGCTCCAGCAAACCTTAAAGGGTATGCAGGAACAGTTAATGCAGTCAAGGAAGCAACAGGCTCAGGACGATCATAAGATCAAGGATCTTATGATGAAGCTGAACGCTACTAGAAAGGAGGATCCACCTGAAAGTGAGATCATCACATTGGACAAAGATGACGATATAAATGAGGAGCCTAGGACACCAAAACCCTTGGCGATATCATTGGGATGCGTCCAGGTTACACAAAAGGACGCTAAACTAATTGGTATATTAATTATTTCATAGTCAGCGAGACTGTTGGTATAATTAGTGTAATAATTTTTATTTTTAAAGGACTCATCGCCACCTTCCTTCACATTCATCCGTTTGGCGCTAGTGTTGATTACGTATGGTCATATTTGCAAAAAATGGAGCCGGGCATAAGGCCCAATGAGGTGGAGGCGTTGATGCAAAGATTTCCTCAAGTGTTCAAACAGGAATTGTCCGGGATTGGTGCAAATATGGAAAGACGATGGCAGTTTTCGGGTTTCAATGTTTATCGTAGTCATTGACGAAATGAACGCAGTTATATTTGACGTGACGAACGAACATTGTGATGTTAAAAATTTTATAGATGCGGATGGCTCCGGATACTAGCCAGGAACCTTGGTTATGTTCTCCCTGTAATCGATACTGTCGATTCTCGATTACGTTTTCAAAGTAAATTTGAAATGTTTGCTCGTAAAATTATTCTTTCAGTTTACGCAACATGGTGTATATTAGATCACCTTCGCAATTGTAGTTATAAAACAAAAAGAAAATGATTGATAAACACGCCATTTTGTCTTCGCATTGCGTATGTACTGTAAGTACGACGTGCAATCACGTTGCGCAGATTACGCTTGTATCGCGCAATTAATTACTCATAGTAAGTAATTAACAATTTTGAAGAATTACCTATGTACTACATAATGATAAATACAGATTATCCGTACGACTTTGTATATAATCAAGCGTGTTTTTATTTACTCCATAAAAGTTTAAAGCCATATTATAAATATTTGTCCTAGTCAATAGAAGCTTTGGGCGGTTTGCATGGTCCCCAGTTTCTTGTCACTGTTTGTAGCGCGATTAAAAGCCGTTTTGATTACTGGTATTATATATTAATTAATTATGATTCTTCTTCATCACTATCCTTGACACGGTTGTTCGATTCTAGATACTTTGTGGACGACAGGCACGTAGCCGACTGGGATATTTTTATATTGGTATCCGTCTACATGAGAGAATTAGCATGTTAACCAACAATTCAAATTATTAATTCATTATTCGTATTTATCACTTATATAATCCTTATACTAATTACCTTAAGAGTATCATGACTGAGAGATGTATAAGGCACTTCTGAACTCGACTTTTTCATGTAAATTGAATCATCCTGCACTTCGACATCTCTCGTATTCAACCCTACGTGTCGTAATAGAAGTGGTAATTTTTCCAAGTATTCACCATGGCCGTGGACAATGCCGCTGAGGTCAACATTTGTGACCTTGTCGCATTGAACTGATACCAGACCAGCAACACCAGTCGCCATTGACAATGTCCGATATAGAAACTTTAATAACCAGTCACCGCTGATGAAAAATGGATCTTGTGATATTTAAAGGATTTAAAAAATGTTTTATATTGAAAGTCGTAGGAACAGGATTAGAATAGATCAAGAAGTACTGTAATATGTCGTACCTGCAATAACCATTAACCATTCTACCAGCAACCATAGTGGAGCACAGCTCCCACTGTTCTTTGTTACTCGTTACTGGTGTACCAAGCATAATAGCATCCTGGATGATGCCTTGACCTCCACCGACCTGTGCCATTTCTCGAAGACAGTAATATATGACTCGTGCACCAAGGCTGAATCCTATCAAGGTTACAGGTCGCTTGCCATGTTCTCTGGTTAGAAGAACGTGAGCCAACTGCTTACCAACTTCTGAACTACGTCTACAGCAGACCGACCAGGGATTGTCTATTATAGATGAAATCGAAAGCAGAGCAGCTGGCCAGGCTATGGCAGTCATCAGAGCTAAACCGAAACAAGTTCAAAATATAAAGTCAAAATTAAAATAAATATACTGATATTACTTACTTGATAAGACGGTATACTTCAGCGCCTCCTGAGTAGCAGCTGATATCGCCATGCTCAATATATAATTTAGAGCTTCTCCTAGCTCAATCAAATATTTGGTCTCATATCTTAAGGCGTACTGTTCTCTGGAGACAGCTAAGCATCTCCAAGGTCTAACTACGTTATCAGGTTCACGGTCATTGAGCCAGCCTGTGACAGCTATGGCGATGTGTAATTGTCTTTCATTACCAGGAAATTGACTTAAAGATTCAAAAGAAAACTCTTCAACTTCTCCAACACGCTTGTTCATTTTGTATCCTGGTGGAAGATTGCTTGTAAGTTAGGATAGTTGCTCAAATATTTTTAGGAATACCTGCAAGTCCTGCTCCAGCAACTCCAAATATTGATCCTAGAATGGCTGCTCCTGCTGTAGTAGACAATACCAATGCAGCACTTGTTCCTGCAGTGCCTAGAAGAGTTCCTACACCTACTCCTATCAAAGGGGCTGCCAATCCTCCAGTAACTCCTGCCAGTGTAGCACCAGCTATCGTAGCAAGACCAATCGATGTATATCGTTTAATCTTCTTGATCTTCTCACGACGCTTAGTGTCCTTCTGTTCTTTCCTTAGCCAAATAATTTTACCAGGTTATCAGGTAGATCTTAATCAGTAGTTCCTATTTTAATAGGACATACTCGGTTTGTGGCTCTACTTCCTGCCTCAGGATCTCAACT
Organism: Trachelus troglodyta; assembly: GCA_030142635.1. NCBI lineage: Eukaryota > Metazoa > Arthropoda > Insecta > Hymenoptera > Cephidae > Trachelus > Trachelus troglodyta. The sequence continues at coordinate 2,567,005 of JARQTJ010000359.1, forward strand.
AGAGAAAGTTCATAGAGTTCCACCAAATCAAAAGGCACCTTCAGAAGTTCAGCTATTCTTCGTGCAAGGACTCTGTGTCTTGCATCATATTCTCCTAAAAGTCATATAATTAATTTAACTGCACTCAATTATCAAAAATAATATTTTTTTATGAACCTCAGAGCTATTACCTGACAATATCCCTGAGTTTTATAAAACACACAAATGAGAGTTATGCTATAAAATACTATGAATAGCTACTAAAATATTTAAAACCTTGTAGAAAAATAACAATCAATTCTTACCATTACGAAGAGCATTCAGTACAACATCCTGTACTATTGCAATAGCTCTGCCGTTGATGGTAGGATCTTCCAGGAGAAGAGTGACATAAGCATCTTCAGTATGCCCGCTATTACCTTCAGCTAAGATAAACATGACAGGTTCAACCCTATCATTCAGCATCAATCGAGAGCATATTGTTTTGACATAGCTTTGTCTAAATTCTTTATGACATTCCTGAGGAAACAGTTCTGATAATATGATGGAACATATGGCTGCATATGCATAGGCAGCAGTCTCAGAGATATTTGTTGTTCCAAGCATAGGTCCTGCTAGTACACCAAAACAATTAGCTTTCAAATAATATGAAAAATAGATTTAAATTCTTACCTTGCACCTTATTCCTTCTTTCCGACATTGTGTTCCCGATGAAGACGTTTTTATTTTTAACTTTTTATCCATCAAATCGCATCAAACCATCTTCAGATAAAGATAAGGGATTTCATCAAGACGCGTAGTAATAATTCCATTATGGGGTGCTCACACACATTACATTAAATACAATGATATCAGTCTACATTTTGCTCGGACTATCAACTTCTTACCTTCTTATAGGCGCCTACTAAACCTATATGCATAGACGCTCGTTAAATAAATAATGTCACATTTTACGCAGTTTAGATCAACGTCACAAATATGACGTCAATCAGCGTATGTTTTAGTATGAGTCTAACTTAAAACATATCACTAAATATAAGAACCTGTATCCTGCTAACATGTAGCATTTATTAGTAAATTTGTAGTATTAATCTGTTTTTTAATACAATGAATAAAGTTTAGATTAACTGCATACATTCACCATATTATTTAGCGTAGAATTGTTTAGGCCTTTGAATCCAGCACAAAGCGTGATGCATTATGGGAACACATTCTATGGCTGATTCAAAAGATTGGAGCACACGAAACAGCTGTGTTTTTCTGTCATGGCCTCCTGCGTAAACACCGGCACGATTTTATTAATTGTGATTGTTTTATCTGTATAAACGACACGTTAGCACTATTCAAATATAGCTATGGATTCTTATATTATGCAGGTTTGATCCTTACATAATAATTTTTAAGCGTCTTATATATGCAGTAGGTTTATTATTAAATTGGTTAGTTTAATATAACTTGTTATGTGTTTGCTAAAGCTGAGACGCATCTGGTTAAACCAAGACGGTGACACTTTGGCGGTAAATATACAGTTGCTAATTAAAATATGGCTATTTACGAAAATATAACTGTATTCGTTGTATAGGATCTGTTATCTCTTCGGCATTCACATATATCAATATCTCAATTGGGTTCCGAGGCTGCCATAACCAAAGCTATGGAACATCTACCATCACCATTCGATGATCTGGTCTTATATCATATGAAGTAATGTTCTTAAAATATTATAAAGGCAATGTACTAAGGTTCCCTATTCTTATTAAAGGGGCAAAATCTTTATTGTTGTAGAACTGTACATGCAGCTGCAAAAGGTGACCCGTGTACTGCATATGAATATCAAAGCTCAGCTGTGCAGTCGCTTACCAGAATACTCCAACTGCAGAAGGAGGAGAACTGGATGCTACCTGTAATGAACAGGATGTGTCTAGAGTTAAGGTTATTGGCTGTACGTGCTGAGAATTCAAAAGCTGGAAAGAATCCTAAACCTGGTGAAGTCCTAGAGAAATGTACAGAATGTTTGATGGGCTGCTTTAGGGTTTGTGCTGCAGATAATCGGAGTTCTGAGGATGATACTAAGAGATGGGGTATGCTAGCTTTAGTAAATCAATTACTAAAAGTTTACTTCAGGATCAATAAGCTACATCTATGCAAACCTCTTATAAGAGCTATTGAGTCTTCTGCGTTGAAAGATCAATTTTCATTAGCACAGCAAATCACCTATAAGTTCTTTGTGGGCAGAAAGGCTATGTTTGATGGTGATTATAAAGCTGGTAAGGATAGCTTAAGTACATAAATTCTATTATTATTTAACTTTTATTTAATCCTAATTACAATTACTGTATCATTCCAGCTGACGAATACTTAACTTATGCATTTGAGCGATGTCACAAACGTTCGACGAAAAATAAACGTCTAATTTTAACATATTTGGTACCAGCAAAGATGCTGTTAGGGTACATGCCAAAGAGTACTGTTCTGGAAAAGTACGAGTTGACAGAGTTCTGGGAGCTTGCTGAAGCTGTGAGGAAAGGTGACTTACGCAGTCTGGAAAAAGTTATGTCAAAACACGAGACCTTCTTTGTGGGTGCAGGTATCTACCTGATTGTAGAAAAACTTAAACCCATTGCATACAGAAACTTGTTCAAGAAAGTCTACCTGGCCCTGAATACACATCAGATTCCTGTAGAAAGTCTATTAACAGCATTGATCATGCATGGAGTAGAGGATGTAGACATGGATGAGACTGAGTGTCTTGTCGCTAATCTTATCTACGACGGCAAGATAAAGGGATACATCTCTCACCAACATAAAAAGCTTGTAATTTCTAAGCAAAACCCATTTCCAAGACTCTCATCGTTAACCTAAGAAACTAAATAATATTTAAAATAAAAAAATCTTTAACTACTGCATTCTGTGTCTACTTGAATTCAAATCTTACTACTCAACTTTTAGGTATGTCTTCCAGTTAATCCTATAATGTTTAGAACTTCCATTAAGACTGTTATAAGTTAGCTACAATGTTTTTTGCCGGCTCTGGATCGAACACTCATAGGTATGCATATGCGCTATCATATGTGTGCACATAGTCCAAGGTGCCATCCGTGTGGTCTGACGCCGTTGAGACCCACACATAAGACAAATTCGAAATAGTCATTGGAAGCGCCTTGATCTAACTTGTCCACTCTATTAACGTTGTTCACTTGTTAAATACGAGAAAGAGAATCAGACAATTATCCAGGAAGGAAGTTCATCATTGGCATCCGCAAAGATAAAAGCTCGTTTAGGAAATGCGTCCTGAAATCGTTAAAATGACGTGCTATCGATTGTGTTTCTGATTGGTTAAAGCAGTGTTCGATGCAAGTATGGCCGCCTTGCCGTCACCCACGCAGGTACCTTTAGATTTTTTACAATTTTATCGTGAAAATGGTACGGTTGGGATGCTGTTCACGATTTCAATTATCCAAGAAGATTCTCAGAATATATCGTGATGATTATTGGTTGGATTTTTGCGTTTAATTTCCTTTAAAATCGATTCGATTTGACGAGCGACTTGGGAGTTTCAGTTCGATGACTTATTCGCAGGATTCTATTTGATATTGAAACTTTATTTCACAGACTTCCAAATACTTCTATACTCTTTATTATAGTTTTTATTTATTCTTTATTGCAATCTTAGTTTGTTTCGCATTTGTAATATACACTTTTCTTCCTGTACCTAATTATTTTCTAAATCTAGATGTTAGGGGTCTGTGTCTTTATTTTCTGGAGTTCATAATTTTCTGAGAGGCGTGTCATTTTATCATTGATATTTATCTGATTATTCTGGTCTTTTGGAATAATTACTTTCGAAAAATGATTAAAAGCTTATACTTTTTTTTCTTTAGGTGGCTGGACGCCATGGAGCCATCTACGAGGCATACTATCACCAGGTTTGTTTCAGTTCATCATACCTAATTATATTGCAAAGAATAAGATATATTTCATATGTTTGGTGTGCTTAAGGTGGATCCTAATGGGTATGGTCGCATTGGAGCCATGGAGGCTGCAAGGTTTTTGAAAAAGTCACAACTCAGTGATGTCATTCTTAGTAAAATATGGGACATGGCCGATCCTCAATCAAGAGGATCTCTTGATAAAGCAGGATTATTTGTTGCGCTAAAACTTTGTGCTTTAGCACAAGAGGGTTGGGATCTGAATATGGCCAATTTGAATCTAGAAACAGGACCTCCCAAAATGGTAAATATCCTTGGCATTCCTTTATTTTTTGTATGAGTCACTGATTTCATAATGATACTAACCATTTCTGAATCTAGGGTGAGATTCCAAAAATCCCACAAAAGCCAAACCCTCCTGCAGCACCAGTAATAACATCAGTCAGTAGTGGAGACTGGTCCATAAAACCAACAGAACGTGTGAAGTATGATAGACTCTTCGACAGCTTACAACCAGCTAATGGATATATTCCTGGCAATAAAGTAAAAGGTGTCCTCATGGATAGTAAATTGCCATTGGACACACTAGGTAAAATTTGGGATCTCGCGGATATGGACAAGGATGGGATGCTGGATAGACACGAATTTGTTGTTGTAAGTTCTAAAATATAAAACTGCTTCCCTATTTAGTATAAGCTCTACTAATAAATGTATTCATTATAGGCAATGCATCTGGTGTATAAAGCCCTGGAAAAGTATGCTATCCCCAGTGTGTTGCCACCAGAGCTGATGCCGTTAGGGAAAAGAAAAGAATCACTAGTTCATCAGGTGCCCATCAATGAATCAATCGCATCACCACCTATTCCACCTCTACCAAAGACTTCAGTCGATAGTCTTGTAGGATTGAATACTTCCAAGGTACTTTTTGATCTTCCTACCAATAGTCGACATAGAACATCTTTCAATCCTGATGTTTTATGTATTCAGCAACCACCTGTTGCACAGCAATGGGTTGTATCGGCAGAGGATCAAGCAGCAGCAGACAAGCTCTTTTCCCAGGCAGACATGGACATGGACGGATTTGTGTCTGGGGCTGAGATCAAAGATGTCTTTCTACAGTCTGGCCTCCCACAAACAGTCCTGGCACAAATTTGGTATGCACGAATAAACTCATTTTGAATTTGTTTAGAAGTTAATTAATAATTTATGTTTGCGGACATTTCCCGATGGTCCTTCAGGGGTCTTTGCGACATTTGTCAGAGTGGAAAACTGAACAAAGAGCAATTCGCTCTATCCATGTGGCTGATCAAGCAGAAATTGCGCGGAATAGATCCTCCCGCTGCCTTATCCCCGGACATGATGCCGCCGTCGCTGCGTAAACTCACAGAAGGCGTTGTGGTGAGTTGAAAATACGTGTATTGATCTTTTATCGTTTACTTGTAATACGCTTACGACCTTTAAACGCCTTCCAAAATACAAATACGAATACTCCGAGTATTGCTATGCTGCCGATCATAAAAAGACGATGATCAAATTTTATTTCCATTTCCTGAGCGACCTGGAGTCTGATAGTACCGGCTAGTTCTCCATTTTGCCAGCAACTGAAAATACAATATACAAAAATCCATATTTTCATATAGTGCCGTCTTTACGTTTAAGAACATAAGCTTCTTTCAGAAGTTCTTTTCTTTTCAACTGTTCAACCTGTAAATATTTCCATCTGAAAAACGTAGTTTTTCAAAAATTATTCGGTCACGGAAATCTATACTGATTCTCCCTTTGGATAGTTCTTTCATCGTAGATGGTTTCAAAAATTTATCGCGAATTTTCCAAATTACAGGAGCATTGCTGTTCAGATTTCTGAAAATAGATTTCGGTTATCTTTTTCAATGGTTTTAAATATGTGACTGGGCATAGTTTACCCTGGACATTCAAGAATAGTTTTAGTCTTATGCTTCCTGTAAATTGTGATTCGCTCCACGGATGGTGGAGCTTCCGGTAAACCCTGCAGCATAGAGTATATACCGGCACTATTATTTGCACTCTCCAAGACGTGTCCTGAACGATCACGGACTTCAAATACAACATTTTTCGAACAGCTTGGCTACAATGATTATTGATTTTTTATCTGTGTTATGGGAAATTAGAAAGAAAATCGCACCTTACAAAATCTCATGTGAATTTCTGTTTTGCGTTTCTTAATCGCAGGTATATCCTGAATAATATTTGGTGTAAATCTTGACCTGCACGGCAATTTATTCTCAAATAATGGCAAAATTCTATTTATTTGCGAAATTGTGTCTTGATCAACTTCAAAATAAAATCGCAACAATTGAATTTGCATATAGAAGTTCAAGCGACTATCTATGTTAAAATATCAGACTATTGTTGTACCTGAGGCTGAAGCTACGTCACGTTGATTTCGCAATCCTGGTATACTCTCATTAGCTATATATCGGTGGGCAGCACTTTCCAATAAAGAAATGGTACAATAACCACGTCGAATTTTCCTTCCTACAACGTCACAGGTAGAGCACACTGTCCAGGATGTCCATGTGGAGTATATTTTAATATTATAATCTGGTAGTACCACTGCGGGTGCTATTTCCTCAAATTTGTGTACAATATGTACTGGTTCCGTACCATTATCAACATGTAAGTAATAGGGAGCATCAACAGTACCCTCTAACTCACACCAATAAGAACCAGACTGATAGGACTGAACAATTTAATTATACAGATATGTGATCCATTTAAATTGTTTTAGAAAAATCTCAGTTTTTACCCTAATATTATATATGTTTAAGCCAGCATCATCTGATGAAATGATTATGTGTTCTGTTGTCTCAATTGGTTCCATACTTTCGGGAGTCGATATGACCAGATTAAAATTATTAGGATCAAAGTACCATGAGGTTGATTTATCCAGATTTATTATCATTGGTGATATGCAGATCTTACACTCTAATCTGTTGTTATAAAGGTGAAATTAGTTAAATTGATAACTATAAGGATTGGGCTTCTCTGCACACGTGCAGTCCCCTATGAATTAATCATATGCAGGTTCCAATTGTGGCAATTACTCAATTAATTCATATTCGTTAACAATAATTACGTGACAGCAGTTCCTTCAAGTACCGCCATTGCCCTGGGAAGCATTGTCTTTTCAGCACCCAAATTCGCATAATTATTTTTTAAACACTTATAATATTCATCCCATCGTTCACGGTGTATTTGACGTAGAGTCTCATTACTGCCAGGGTATTCAAAGTTATTTACATCCAGAAACATTTCGTCTCCTTCAAAATAACGATTAAAAGATCTTACGTCACAACATCTTTGTTATTATTTACCTTTCTTTCCACCAGTGACTTCGTTAATTCTCTTTCGTAATTTATCATAATTCTTCCGTAGAGTTTGTCGTATCCCAAGACCAGACCACACTGTATGAGTTGTCAGACACAATAGCAATATATTTATTATCTCCATCGATAATTATTCAACTTTGCAACGTTTCACAGTTTTCTTATAAACTGACCGTAACGTTTTTGTCACAGGAAAACAATAATATTTCTGGATATTCGAATCCCGAACTTGATATGATCAGTAAGGATATCGCAGAACTGGCACGCGAGAGACACAGTATGGAACAAGACATAGCCCAGAAAGAGGCTGACATTAAAATAAAGAATGGCGAGATCAAGAGCCTTCAGAGCGAGTTGGACACATTGGCAGCAACTTTGAAGCAATTGGAGAATCAAAAGGGCGAGGCGCAGAAACGGCTGAATGACTTGAAGGCCCAGGTATAGCATCGATTAAAATTTTATATATTAATTGTTCGTTACTGATGTAGGTGTATGATTGCCTAAAAGCTCCAATTACATTTGCATTTCCGCTTTCATGATTACTCCATTTGAACGTTCAGCTTGGCTTTGTTGCGCACTGCAACCACAATTAATTTTATTCTTATCCGGTCTTTAGGTAATCGTATCAAAAGTTATTTTTTTGTTTTTATATACCTCGAAGTCACTCAAAATTGAAGTATTTTTTCTGGCCATAACAAATTTAATTTATACAGTGAATTTTACTTGTTGGAGTCCAAGAATGGCGTAACCTGCGTGTTTTTGCGAAACATTAATTATCAGTTGCTACCGGAGTTAATAACTATTATTTAATTTGTGATGGCTGAGTTTTCAGTTTTATTATTTTTTTTCTTTTCCCTTGTTTAATTATTTTGGTTGTTATGTTTTTTTTTGTTATGTTTCGCTTTTAGAGAGCTGATGTAGATAAAGAGTTGAGTGAAGTCGAGCAGGAGATACGGGAGGAACAAAATAAGGTATTCACAATAACTTACACATATTTTTTCACAAATATTTAAATTGAGTAAATCGAAAGGACTACTGTTAGGCCAATGTATTCTGTTTGGCATATGGCAATTTTTTGTTGTTGTACAAATAAAACCACGACACAGTATATTATTAACTAAATCAGAAGCTAAAAATCTTTGTTTTATGCTGGATCCTGGATTAAAATTTGACTTTTATTTTATGTTTATAAACTGTATTTATTTAGGTGATAATTATATAAAATTCTTGGAAAGTCTCAATGGAAGAAAATAGGATCAACCGCGCCCGACATACTATTTCTGTGCATGTAATTTTGTGCATTTGTATGGCTTAGCTATTTTAAAAAATAAAAATCATTGGGAGAGGAATAATAACTTATTAATAAAATTCAATATGTCAAATATGGTATTATATGTGGAAAAGTTGGTTTGAAACTCATAGAGACTGTTTATATAAGGTGGACAAGCTTCGACAGCAGGCTGAAGAACAGGAATCAGTCTTGCATAGCCAAGAGGAAGAACTTCATTCGAAACGTCAGGAACTTGAAGGTCTTCGTCTGGAGGAACAGCAATTGGAACAGCAACAGAACAAGAGCAGAGATCAACTGAATGAGTTAACAAAGAACCTTCAGGATACTCAGTTTCAAATTAGTCAGGCGAAGGCTAAGATAACTCATTTGGAGGAACAACAACGTCAGATGACTGATGCTATCACGCTTTATGATTCTGCACTAGCCGCCGGAGATGCCACCCTCATTCCTGATACTAGTCTCCAATTCAATCCAGAATTTGAGGACCCTGAGTCAGTTCATTTACAGCAACATATATATAGTACCACTTGTGTTCAATTTAATTTATAAAAGCTTCGTCTGTTCCATCTAGATATAATACAGCGGAGACACGCTCCCCGACGAAGCTTAACGGAATCGCTGACGGTGAAGGCGTCGATCCGTTCGCTAGTGCAAATGGACTTACCGGCGAATCTGCGGGATTTGGAGATCAGGATCCATTTGCTTCCAACCAAGCCAAGGAAGCATTCAACGCCACAGGTGCCGATCCTTTCGGTGGTTCTGGTGGAGTTTTCCAAAGTCAGGCAGTCACTGTGAGTTTTATTTTTAATAATAATTGCATCTACTCTGGGTGAAATATTGTTCTATTTTCATTAACCTGGTCAATATTTTATTATTTTTTTCAGGGTAGTTTCGGTACTGATCCGTTTGCTTCATTTAATGAAGGTAGTGTTACCAAAGGATCGACCGATCCATTTGATCCTTTCGGCGACGGTACCGGTAAGGCACAAGGATCTGATGCAGCCCCTGTGGTAAATAAATTATTATTAATAATCCGTATCAGTACTGTATATTAGTTGTTGCCTGGTGACGAAGACGATAATAATATTCAGGCAAGTAGGGATCCCTTTGGCGATGATCCTTTTGCAAATCTTCATGCACCAACGCGACCAGAAAGTCCCAGTCCAGCTCTACCACCAAAGAAGGCGAAACAACCTCCACCGCGACCAGCACCTCCAAGACCTACCCAGGGTCCCACTGGTCTTGGTCCTATGAGAGCTGCACCAGCTCCTCCGACACCAATAACGACACCAACACCTTCACCAACCCCGGATCCCTTTGCCAATGCGAATTCGGCAGATCCCTTCGCAGCGCAGAACCAGCCTAGCACCGTTGATAATAATAATGGCAACGCAACCTTTGGCCCGTCAAACGGTGGCTTTGCCGATTTTGCAAATTTCGATTCCAAGGTTAGTTCAAAATATAATGAGAGAAACAGAAACAAAACAATCGAACACGGACACAGACATACCTTTGGAATATAATTACATGCTACAACATAGATACGACGAGAGGCTAATCTCTCATCGTCGCTAAGTTTTTTTCAGATGACCTCTGCATAGTTCAACCAGGGTCATCTCTTTAGTCTCAAGTTATTACACATTGAGTTTAATTACACATTTCTTTTATTTTTTAGTTTGCACCTCTAGGTAGACGCTCTACGTTTTTCAGTTTCTCGTTACGCCTCCGAATGATCCTGACTCCTGGAGCATGCAGTCTACGTATTCCTGACTGAATTTATTTGCATTCCTCGACGTTTATGATATTGCACTTCATTTTGATTTTGTTTGATGTTTTTTAAATATATTTGTTTGTTCTCCATTTATTACCTTAGCTATTAGGTGACTCTTACAGAAAACAGCAACAGATCCGGGGGCTGACCTCAGGATGCAGAAGATAACCGGCGGTATCCGCGTTTGTTTCTGTTGAATTTTTCAGTAAACACAAAATTGACTCGTGACAAAAACCCTGCTTCAGCCGGAACCAATACCAAGTCGACTGGTGCCACCAAGACCAGGAAGCAGGCCCCGAGGTATGACGACGCCGAATCCAACGCCAACGCCTACCCCGACGCCTAAGTTGCCAGACTTTACGGAAGATCCTTTCCGGGATTATCGCTATGAGGACCCGTTCAATATTATGGATCCATTTGCCGAAGACACTATGACTACCACCGAAGACAACAACGCGAACAAGAAAAACACCGGAAAGCTGGATCCTTTCGGATTCGAGACAGAGTTTAGCGATAAGGATGCCTTTACCAAAGGTTTTGACTCGGACTTCTCAACAAATACCTTCCCAATGGCTTCCAGAACGAGAGCCGAAAAAAATGTTAGCGGTAAATTCGAGGCAGACTTCAGCAAGGCTTTTTCTGACTCGAACCGCAACCTCAAAACATTTGAAGCCGATTTCGCGAACAACTTTGCACCAGGCACAACCAAGTCTAAGACTGCCGATATTGATGAAGCCTTCTCTGGAAAAGCCGATACGATCACGAAAAAATCAAGCCTAGACCTGGCTCACGCCATCAAAGATAAATTGACCTTTGGAGATCGCAAACAGAAGAACAACGCAAACAGTAATAATTCCAACAATAATAATCATCACAATATTGGCAGTAAAACGTGGAATGGCAAGATCGCTGTCTCGGCTGTGGAACTTAACGAGATGCAGCAGATAGCTTGGGCTTCGCAACAGTCCTTACAAGCCGAAGAGGAAAGACGTCGACGTAAAGAACAAGAGGAAGCCGATTTGGCTCTTGCTCTGGAGTTGAGCAGGCAAGATAAGTCTGGAAAAATATAATATATAATATAATTAAAGAAGTTGCGCTTGGAGAAGTCAATCTTATTTTACCACGAAACGACAAATGAAAGGTTATCGAATATAACATCATAGAACAAAGCTTTTGTATACGAACATTCCATATGCAAGCTATTGACCTTCTAATGGCAACGAAGAGGGAAGAACAGTGCAAGAAAAACGAAACAAAGATAATTATATTAAAACGAAATAATCCTGTATCGACCTGTTTTTCATAAAAGAAATAAACCAAAGCTAAATGAAAATATAAATGGAGTAAGAGTGATAGCAAAAGGACGAAATGAAAATATTACAAAAGATGGAAAAAAAACATGCGAATGAGGGAAATGAATAATTACTTGGAGGAAAAAAAAATTCAGTGACGTATATTAAATATGAATAACGACTATAATTATTATAATTTTAAAAAGTATGTATTCCGTGAAGAGAAGAAGGGAGAAGTCCATATAATTTAATCGGATATTTTTATCATTTTTTTTATTTTATATTTTTTATTTTATCATTTTGATTTCAACTTATCTTCCTCCTTCTGTTAAGATGGATCGTCGTTACGTTATAAGAGGATAATGCGCACGTAATCTGCAAATTTCGTTTTTTTGTTCTTTCATGTAATTTTTTGTTTGCGATCCTACGTGCGAAGTTCGAAGATAATCAAAGTAAAAAAAACAGCCGTTCAAAGGATCCGTTGCGCGTGCCTCTAAGAGATCATTTCCATCAGCTTTTTTTCTTTCATTTTCTTATTTTTCTCGTGGTAAACGCTAAACGCAAATCCTTTATGGATTTCTGCGATAATAATTTCATATAATTCTTGTAGCGTCGTTAGAAAAATACATTGACAACAAAGTGTACGCGTGACGATTGCGACCTTGTTTACCGGATGTTGACTTCAACAAAAATCTAATGAGAAAGTGCATTCTCTCATCGTTTTATCAATAAAAAAGAATAAAACGGAAAAGAACGTACTACTGTCAGAAACGATACTCGAATTAATCGCTTAAAACATGCAATCGTAATTTGCATCACGGTTCCCTGACGCAACGGTACAACAATAAAGAGAAAAAAAAACGAAGAAAAATCCCAAAGAAAATCGTGTTCAGAATATGTAGGTTATCCGTGCGATCGGCACGATCTGATTAGTATTACCTGCTTTTGCGTGTAAATCCGTAAACACAAACATGCATATATATTAATATACGAGTCGATCGGACAAATGATAATAATAATGTTAAATAATCGGTAAACGATAGAATAATACCACGCGTAATCGATGATTTAATTAATCCGGCCGATCGATGATTTAATCGATCAATATCGATCATCCCGATCGTAACGTTGCGAGATCGGTGTTTATCTCTTGTTCTTCTTCCTCGCTTATTTTGAAAGCCAAACTATAAAAGAGAGAAGGGGAAAAATTTCAGGAAAAAAAATGCAAAGAATCCCTACTTTCTCGTACGAATTGATTGCCCGTCACTTTTTCATTTAATGTATATTAAAATACCGTACACCATAATTAGAATCTGAACTAAACTGTCATCGTGATCGTCATTATCATATCATATCAGCAACATCCTTTTTCTCATACTCATAACTAAGTATTATTGTTATTAATCATTGATAATTCACGGTAATCGTTTCGATTACCAAGTATAGTCATACTCCTATTGTTATTAATGCTATTACATTATATATATATAGTGCGAATTTCTCATTATTCTCATCAATCGAAAACATCATGAAGTTAAAAGAGAAGAAAAAAAAACGAAAAAAAAAAACTTGTGAGAGAAAATTACGAAAAAAAGAACTTGTGTGTATATGTATTTATATATGTATATATATATGTGTGTATATATATATATATATTTATACACATGCATATATATATATATTTGTGAAAAACAAATTAATAACTATTGCTAATTATAATACTACTATGTAATAATTGTAAGCTATACATATATTATTAATATTATTATTATAAAACACAGACACTACACCGACACTGCTATTATCGTTATTATATCGTTATTACTATTATTATTAATATCATTACTATTGAAGAAGCTATTGATACGAAAGATTCATTAATACTGTTCATGATAATGCTATCGAGTTAAAGACGAAAGTTATACTGGCGAATGAAGGGTGGCAAGTTAAGAATCGTTAAAAAAACAAAAGAATATCATTAATCTATTAAAGAAAGACAAAAAACAATGATAAACTGAGATTGTTATCCTTCGCGGATTTACCGTGTAAAACCGGATAAATAGTTTCCTATAATACAGAATACTTATACATAATGCACATACACATACACACACACATCATACATACATGTACCTGGTTATTAAGTCTAAAGGCACCACTTGATCATGTTTAGCATACACATAAAAGTGGTCTAGTTTTCAACAGTTACTGGTACATTGATAGGTGTAGTGGGCCAGAAAAGAGGCAATACTAGAACGCTTGTACGTGTTTGTTGGGTAGTTTTACTATGAGAATCAAATAGGGGCGCTAACTTCAAATGGTGCATTTGGACTGAAAACACGCTATATGTGTGCGTGTGTGTATACATATATATATAATTATCGAGCAGGGTGCAATCGAAGGTATTTGTGTCACTACTTTTATTTATGATTCGCAATTGTATACGTGTACCCATACATCATGATCATACACACATACAGATATGCATATAAATCCTGCATATATGCTTATACATATATATATATATACATTATACAAGTTATACACTAACTTTACCGGCCCAAGGATCAACGATCAAGGACCAATTGCTATGTGGCTATTTTATTATCATTGACGCCAGGACATTAGAGATGGGATAAGACGCTGATAAGATATATTCCATATTTTGTCGTATGGACGCCTAAACGCTATCTATGGGTTCTCTTTCTCTTTTTCGATCTTTTTTTCCCCCCCTTAAATATGAAATATGGGAAAACCAACCAAATCGACGCGCGAAATCGTGAATTCTTGGACGAACGTCCTTGCGCGAGGGGTGGGGATGGGACTTTGGGTTTTTGAATTCATAACGAGAATGGCGGAGAGCGGGAGGGGAACACAATACATCACACGAGTTTATAACGAAAATACTCAGGCACTCTCAATATTACAAGTACTCTGGGAGTTTAGAGCGGAATACGTATAGCTGTACTCAATCCTGTGCATTTCCCTTTTTTTTGGCATGGCTGATCGCATCTGCGAGATGTGTTTGCTTTACATTTCTTCATTTTTTTTACTTTGTCTTACTTGGAGTCGTTACTAGAAGAAATTTTTATTTGAAGCTTGCGACCCATTCCAGTAGTCGGAACGAATTTCAGCAGTATTGGACAGTTTAAAAGTACTGGAGAATAAAAAAAGTTGAAATCATTTGACTTTTCGAGGACGTGACAAATTGACATAGAAAAGCGCCGTTTGCGTACGTTGAGTTTTGTATTAATTTTTCTTTCTCTTGGCATTATGATTAATGTTATTATCTTGTTATTTGTATGTATATATTAAATAGAGAACGGTTTAAGGAGAGTGACACTAGATTTTATCCGGTGACTCTCTTATATGCATATGCATATAGGTTGCGAATGAGATACTCGAGATTACATATACGTATCATGCATATTACAGATATGCATGCATACGTATAGCGTGAGACTGTTTTTAGAGATTATAGAAGCATATTGTTACCACTAATAATGTACAGGTGTAAAATTGATTAATGATTACATATTAAATGATGATAGTTCACGCGTGTGCACGCTTGCATAAGATAAACTTTCAAAACTTGTACGTATTTCATTTCGTGTCGATAAACGCTACATAAAAAGAAGAAAAGAAAAACATGCTTATCATCAAAAATTTCGATAGAATCAACAACAAACATAATCCCGGCCATAACGAGCACCGAACTTCTTGCCAGAGGATGTTGGCATTGATATGAAATATTGTATTAACATTTAATCGTTTGAAAAAAAGGAATCTGACAAATAGAAGAAAACAAAGTGTGACATCAGTGAAGTTTCTTTTCATTTTATTTCACATCAAATCAATTATCGATAATTGCTTGAGTCTAAATATCTTTTTAGCAAATTTGGTTTTTCATCGTTTAATTGTCGGTCATTTCCCGCATTCGTTGCAGATGTTTCGCGATAGATGAAGACAACGGTGATGTCAAATTAGCCTAAGGTATTTTATCAGATACATATGTGATTCGTGCTTCAGTCTGTTTTGATTTCATCGTATACTGGGATTCGTTGTAAACAAGGTTTGAAAAGATGTTACGAATCAAGCAATTCTTTGTTTTTAAATTCCTTTTGCGACTTTTTCGTAAAATTGATGGTCGATTCACAGTGACTTATGAAACTTTTCTATGGAAATTTTGTTGTCAATGAATCAGACTGATCGGATTTACCATTAGCTAAGTCATCTGTGGTATATACAGTATATTTGCGCATATCTACGGATGCATATTATACATATAAACAGGTAACCAGATAGGGATACGGACTGTATGTATGTACAAATATATGTATATTGTATCGCAATAATTATGTATTGTCGTTCACACATGTAGAGCAACGCATCGAATGAGTTTTTCTATGAATTTAGATGCGCGTACGCACATGTCCAGTGAATTAGGTAATTCACGAAAAAGACATATATATACATATATACACTATCTAAAACACATAGGAATATTCATAAACTCTGATTTACCTATCGCGAATGGCCATGGCTAAGTACATTGTGGCGTCCTTTGGGAGACAAATCCTCATGTTACTAGTTCTTAATCGTAATCTTTAATTATCATATCCGTTTTGTGAATTAATTAACGTGATTGCGTTACCTCGCGTGCCTCACCATCAATTACAACCACCATTGCTACGTGCGTGTGTTCCTTTACCGTCAGGTGAAATCATCACAATACGTATTATGGGAATACATACATAATATAAATACGATATACATATTAATCTGTTATGCTACTGTATTATGTATTATTATTATCATTAATTATTAATTACTCAGTACAAGTCAGGAAAGTCGTTCGCACATCCTGGTACGTATTTCATCTGTATCTATTGGCAAAAACCTGGCTAAAAAGATATTTCGCGGAAACCTTCATTGCGTCGGTATGGGATATTGAAAATAGAACAGAAAGAGAGTCTTTATTACTATAACTGGTGTTTTTAGCAAAAACTTACGAATCGTGGCGGCAAATTTAAATAATATACTAATTTCATTCAGGACCGCATCACACATTACACGTACAACAGTATGTATATACGTATGAATATAATGTCCTTTCAGAAAATATTGAAGGCTAACCGGTCGTTACACCTGTTTAAAAGTTTTTCCAAGTGCAATGAAAAAATCTCAATTTTTGCCGCCACCTTTTTTCTCCTTTGTTCTCGTACAGTGGATTTATAGATCAAAGTTTTTTTCGGACATTTTCATTGTTTTTATGACTTCACTAGACTTAGTTCTTATACGCTATGTCTCAGGTATAATGGGTGGTGTATCTGGTCTCTTAGGTCTGATGTCTCCAGACTGAGGTTCCAAGTCTCGGGTCTGATGTGCGATGGCTGTATGATCAATGTATACTGGGTCAAGGGATCCAAAGTAAGTTCCTGGCCTGAGGCTAAATGAATATACTGTCTCCGTGAGTACCAGTTGACCTTAGAGATCACGAACACTCGATCGCCTTTACCTTCCTAATAATACTCATGGAAGGATTCCTAGTAAATGCTCCACACTCTGGAGGTTGACCTCAAATGAGGCCACCGTCGCCTTTACCTTTACCGATTATTTCGAAGGTACCGACCATTTCCTTTAACCGCCTCCCTGTTTCCAACCCCCTTCTTTTTTTTGACCTTACTACCGATCTCGAATGATCTAACCTGCATACAGTCGATAATTGTGAGACGTATATGTATACAGGTGACCTTAAAGATTGGGTACGCGTATTACACATACATTGTCGCAACCCTGTCAAATAATTGTCTTATTGATATATCTTGACGGATTGAACACTGAATTATTTGTTGCAATCCTTGCGAATCGAGCAATTAACTGGTATCCTGAGTAATTTCATGCCTATGTTGAGTATATATGAGATAATTGCAAAATTTCGGATTCTAATCAGCAACAGTGTAAATTACCGTTCCATACATTATTGTTAATATTTTCACGTCACGAATTTAAGCAAATATTGCGCAAGTGTGACGCATTTCGCTTACTTTTGACGCAAGTGAGAAGATAAAAAATGTAGAGGAAGAAAAATGACTAAAACTTTTACGTTTTCAATAATTTTGATCAATCGTGCCCATGGCTAGTCTGGTGTTCCCTCGCGTGCGGTATGCTACTATGTGGTTTTAAGGAGGACCCGAATGCCGTATACGTATTTTGTTGAGTGACTACTCAATAATAATGGCTGCTTTCACGATTACGACAATACACGACAAAGAAGCCCGCGAGAGATTCGTGATCGAAATTTCAAATTGGGACTCAAAGACGGAATGGAATATGTCATTTTGGCCAACCTGGCGCAGACGATGATCACGCGCTCACTTGGGGAACTTGCGATCAAGATTAGAATTTCAAGTAATGCTACGTTGCACAAGTTCTTACGTTCACCATTAAAGCCGCGGGCTAGTTAATAGTTATCGATAAATTCGTTTGCACGTCGGGTACTGAGGAAGCTGTTTTACTATTTTTTTTTCGATTTCCAAATGCAGGTCAGCAGGTGAATGGTAAGTTTTTCAAAAGCCTTTTTCATAATGAGCTTATAGATGGAAGGTTCGTCATGACGTTAATGTGATACTGCACAGCTGTCGCGACAACAATTTTTATTTAAATTATTAATAAGTCGAGCACCGATCCCACGATCATAAATACCGTTCCGTGTTTATTTTTATTATGCAAGTAAACAATTGCAACGTCAAAATAGTTATATCCATCAATGTAATTGCATATTTATCGATTCTTCTAATAAATATGGAGAGTAGTGAACGGGTTCCGAAGTAATACCTCGCGAGGGCCATTTATCGTCTGTATGAACTAACCAACATTAAAAGCCTCAAGGCATGGCGGGCCTCTGTCCGGTAATATGGTCATGGTCATCCTGGCGAATCACCCTGGGGCCTTTATACAAGCCTTTAGTGTACGCCTGACTCACGATTGTATTTCTCTGTCAGTGATTCTCAATATAAATTTTGTTCCATTTTTTTATCCATTCCTCCTATAGAAACAGTATTTTTTATGCACTTGCTATAAACTAACCTAGCAACTATAGCTACCCCAAGAGTACAGCTACGATGGTCGTTCCTGAAGACCGGTACTGTACTGATTAAACATCGACCTATTCAACTTAGCACCGTGGTAGTAGAATCCATGGCTCATAAAGAAAATTAAAAAAAAATTAATATAAAAAAGTTGATCATCGATCAATCCAATGAGTTGGTGCTCGTTAGACTTTTTCTTTCAATTTGAGAATCAATTTGATCGGATCGTTTTGCGGGCGACTGCCCTGACCTAGTTCGAGGCCTAACTCCTGTCTCCTGCAAGAATAGCACAAGAATATTCAACCTAACGTAGTCGTGTATAGTAAACGCTAGACTGAAAACTACACAAACCTGTAACTTCTTAATTCCGACGAAGATGTACAATGCTCCTCGTTGATTCAATAATGTTTCACTAAACAATTTATTAGCCCCTTGCAGAAAGATGATTACTTGATTAACAAGGAACTTCTGTACTGTACAAATGAGATGCCATGTCTTTCTCTATAAGGCGGACACGTGTATTGATATTCAACGACAAAAATGACAGTGGCCGTGGCCACGTTCTCTTCCCGGAGACGACGTCCTTTCTACGGGCCACAGTGCTCCGATTCGCTTTCGATATTAATTTCACTCTCTGTGGGTATCTGGGCGTAGGGGATGCGTAGCATATAGTATATACAGTGTAGTAATACCTGAGTTTCTTGATTGATACCAGGGTACAGGGTGTACCGTAATGTAAAAATATTTGAATTCCTTGTGGGGTAAATTAAGAATTAGTAAAACCATATTAACAAAACATCTAATAATAATTTTTAATTAATTTTTTTGCAATGGAAATTGCACGGTTGACCATCAAGAATACCTTTAGGAAGTTGAATGTTTCTCACTATTCTTATAGATGTCTGTTACCTTTCATGTAAAGTTTTTCACTGTAGAGCCAGCTATTAATGCGTCCCACGCGTGACTTGCTTATCTCACGTATATATGCTGAATTCAAACTTGCCAAATTCAATGGTAACACACAAGGTTAGCATCCTGAATAACAAACTGAAACTTATTTTCAAAGAAAAATCATTAAATCCAAGATATTTTTACATCTACATTTTATCATTGTCAACTTGCATTTTAAAGAATGAAAATTGTTGTGTTCCTTTCCACTTGCTGTTGATACAAGATCTATCTTATTTATCTATTTGAAATCAGCCGAGCACGGTTAAGTGCGAGGTCACTTAATCATTTTTTAGGGACGGCAATGACTTTTCGTTAATCCATTATTGCATGGCGAATAAATAATTCCTGTAAAGTGCCAGGGATCTATATATGGAACAGAAACCTATAACGATATCCCGCGTAAAATATACCTGCTTAGGAAGACACGAAAGGGCTCTCTGCTTGCATAACAACACCGCACAAGGAAGCCATATAGCATTCACTGAAAAAAGTGTCAGGCGGATTAAAATGGTTTTACGTAAAAGTTGAATCCAATATTCCATGAAGATAAACTTTCAGTACACATTATTCATCTACGTTGAACGTGTTGATAATCAACTTCTCTTATAGTATATATGCAGCGTGTGAACACTATGTAGTTATACGAAAACCGATTGTGTGTATCATCTTCATAATAGGTATGTAAGAAACAATCGAATCGACGTGGCCATCTTCTTTTTCCCACCATATAAGTATAAGTCAAGTTGCTCGGTACCTGCCGCACTTGACCCATATCTTGTTATGCTTGTGGCGTCCGGATGCAATAGGCCAGGAACGAGAACAGGGTCGGGATGAGGACCTGGAGGTCGTACGCAAAGGTCAAGAATACTCCTGTTCGTCTAGAATATAAACAGACAATAAAACAAAAGTATTCCAATCCATAGCATCCTTCTTTCCTCACTTCCTCGGCGATTGTCTTGCAACACTTGGTTAAGGGGGCGAACGCCATTTCCAACGACGACGACAGCGGCCTTGTCTCACGAGAACGACTTACGTCGTGTCGGTGACCGTCCCTTCCGCAAATTTGTCGGGATACCTAGAAAAGGTCATTGAAAATTGCGTGATAATTCCCCAGGATATACACCGTGTGCAGCCACATCATCTTCGTCATTGTGTCTCCTGCGTATGGTGCCCACGCAGATATTCTGGGACCTTCGAATATCGTAAAAGTAGTGAGCACAGACGTGGGCCATATTGGCAGCGAAAGTATTTAAGAAGTCAACGGGCCTTCGAGAAGGCCACTTGCTCTGTCAACTGTCACCTACATATTATATCAGTACATATACATAGGTACATATCTGTACACTAATACACACTGGTTATTCATAAGCAATACATGATACATGCACCTTCGTGCGTGTACGTGGATATCTTTGATAGTACACGCATAGTAGGTAATATCAGTGTATAATCACATAGATATGTATATGTTTCCCTTTCACTGCATATATTACACATTGCTTGCTTGTATGCATTAGTTGAATACATTTTTACAAGTCTACACGCTGATACATATAGTCACTGACTCACTGGCTGAACCATTTAATAGTGGGAGTAGTAATACAGTTTTAATATAGTATATACAGCACTTCTCGAAGAGTCCTGGTGAACTACTCCCACCCTGACAATCATTACCGCGCTCTGCTAAGGTAGTGCGCTAATATCTACTAGCGACAGAAGTACAGAAGTGCCAGTCGAATTCAGTGCTCGGTTTTAAACAGGTCGCGACCGATTAACTCCGTCTGCACGACATTCGTGTAACGTGACTTGTTGTAAGGTACCGGAATTGATCGGGATATACCCGATGACAAGCTCCAGGTACCAGGTGTAATTTGCAATTAGTCTATCTTGTTGTCCGGACTACGAGGTACTATTTGTGTTTTAATGTTGAATGCATTTCTGGAGCTGGAACGTTTATAGGCGGAACCCGGTACTTTTCATAAAGTAACATGGAAGAACTTGAAATACAGCATGAATCGCGAGACAGGCTGGGTAAATTGACATTTACTCCCCCGCCGATGAAGAAGTCCGATACCCGGGATAGTATATCGTCTGTGGATAGTGATCTGAGTCTAACTTTTGACCGCAGAGGATCACGCGGTGAAGAAGCCGATCTGTCTGACAGCGCAAGTTCAGATTCTGAAAATAAGATATCTAAGAAGAGAGTAGTGGACGAGGGTACTGTATCTTTTGAAGATATCGTGGCACGTACTCCTGGTGAAGTTTCTGATAATAGTCAAAAGGTCGCTGCTAAAGAGAGTCAAGGTCAGGCACCTGCAGATGAGGAATTCATACCGCCCAGTGACGAACTTGCCGACAAAATTTGTGCCCAGGTTGAGTTCTACTTCAGTGATGAAAATATTGTCAAAGATGCGTTTCTTCTAAAGCATGTAAAGAGAAACAAAGAAGGTTATGTTTCACTGAAGCTCATCTCTAGCTTCAAGAGGGTCAAACACCTTAGCAGGGATTGGCGTGTTGTTGGTGCTGCTCTCGCTAGGTCTAAGAAGCTTGAGGTGAATGAACTGGGAACCAAACTTAGAAGATTGGATCCTTTACCACCATTCGATCAGACGGCTCCTTCAAGGACGGTATTAGCTGCTAGACTACCTGTTGAAAAACTTTCTGTAGAAGCTGTTGCTGAACTCTTCAGACCATGTGGTGAAATTGCATTGATCAGGATACTCAGACCAGGTCACCCAGCACCTGCTGAGGTCAGTTTCCAAAATTTTAATTGAGAATTTAAGGAATTCGTAGGTCTCTTATAGGACGTATAAAGATGTTTAAACTTCCAGGTGCGCCAAGCCATCGCCAAGAGACCAGAATTGGCATCTAGTGAAGAATGCGCGCTTGTTGAGTTCACGGATTCTGCGTCTGCTCGAGCGGCTCTTAGGATGGACTTTGGTGATGCCAGGATTTATGAATTGCAACAACCTAGTGATAAGAAGAAAAAACAGCAAACTTCATCAACGAAGAAGAATACCGTGGCTAGAATAGCCAGAGAAGAGGCTTGTCATTCTTCAAGTTGTGCCAGTGGTTCTGAAGCTGAAGATAGTAGAATCCGACATAGGAGACCCATTCACAATCATCCAGTTTATCCCATGTATCCGGGACACGCTTATCAAGGTGAAGATCTCAATCTTTCATATTCCACTTTCATCTTGGTGTTTGTACAATTTGTATTTTGCAACTATGTTTTATTGTTATTCAGGTCCACCTTCCCCAGAAGCCTGGCTTTCTCGTAGACTGTCTTCATGTTCCATGTCTGGATCAGAAAATGGTTACATACTTCGTAGGCTGTCCTCATGTTCTGGCTCAGGATCAGATACTGGAAGTTTTAGCAGAAGGTTCTCAACATGCTCATCAGGTTCTGAAAATGGCAACTACTATCATCATATGTACTCTTCACCATACTATCCTCAAAGTAGGAGATCATCATGCTGTCCAGCTACTGGCGCTACTAATTTTCCTGACTATAATGGTGGTACAGGATTCAATCCAGGAAGACGAGGATCTGCAGACTGTGGACCATTTCTCCGTAGGCTATCTGCCTGTAGTCGTGACTCAGGTTTTGATGCAACAACTAGAAGATTCTCTTCATGTTCTTCTTCTGGTTCAGAAAGTGGCTTCTTTGTAAGATCTAGGAGTAACAGTGGTTTGGTAATGGCCCACTTACCTGAAAATATAACTAGGATGCCATCAGGTCCTGATGGTACTCGTGGTTTTGGAAGACCACTCCAAACAAAAGTTAACCACCTTCATCAAGTTACGACCCTACCACCTATTACAAATGCTGTACCTGCAGCAAATCCTATTGATGGAATGACTTGTTAGACTTAACTTATTTATTTTACCTAGTGAGTTCTTTAGAAGGTACCAAGATCAGAATTATTTCCTTGTTTATGATTATGCTAGGACCCAGGAAGTTATTGTTATTTATTCACATCAGATTTATTTATTCCTTATAGATGTCCTATTTAATTAAACAATGTATAGTTAGTACAAAGCCTCTATCGTGTGGTTTATACTGTTCAAAAATATATATATACATCCATTAATTATATTTCATAAAAATTAGGTTAAGTTACCCCTTGTCCCTGACCCAGACCTCGAGGAGAAGGCGTAATTAGAAGATAGAATCTCTATAGAAAAGATTCCGTGAACGTAACTGAACTGGAACATACATATGCGTTTTGCGTTTATGTGCGACTATGGAATACTGTATGCATGTCACTCTACTGCTGAATTCTGTTATGTTTCATCAGTCATTCATCAGTGTATATTTTGAGGGCATGGAACTCTGACGTCCATCGGGCCATGGCTTTTGTGTGTAGAATTTAACGTGGTAACGGATAGTTACGATTAATGTATTTATGTTCGCCAAGTTTACATATTTATATGTTGTAAAAAGTTTATTTAACTACAAAAGAAACCTTAAAAATGCATTGTTATCTGATTTGTGATGCCTAGTAGATACCAAATCGTCAGTAATTTTTATCAAATCGTATAGGTTAGGTGTTCTGTTTACTTGTCAGTGCTTCCATTTGTATTAGTTTGTCTACACGGCCTAAAACAATCCTGGCTCTACAATATGGATATAATGTCATCTCCTGATAAGTACTAAATTCTATGTCATTGAAGCTTTATTACTTGGTACTGGGTCATTATGTTTTTCCCTATTGGATGGCCTCGAGTACTGAACTCAACAGATCCTGAAAATATTCGTGCAATAGTTTGCAACAGAGATAAAAAGCTCTTTGCTATTCTTACTACTGATGCTCTAGCCATATGGTTTTGTAAGGTGTGTGATATGTATTATAGAATGCTACTTCAATTTTGAATATCATTATCCATATATGGTCTTTTTATTCCAGCCTTGTGTACCTATCGTATTTAACAGACGTAATGCAGACTCTCTGAGAAAGCATGGTGACAATACTCTAGTTCAATGGCGTCCAGATTCCAGCATGCTGGTGGTCACGGTGATTAAATTAAGAAATTCATTAGTTTGATGTTGATGGAAGCATTAATTCTTGTGAATTAAGTTACATAATGGTTTTATGGGGATTTTCTTTAGACTACTGACAGTTATCTTCTTTTTTATCGACTCTTTGATGGTGGTGCAGAAGGTCACAGTTTATATGAGCAGAAAGATTCTCCTGTAAGCAGTCTGAGAAGGGACAGTGCTGAACTTTTCATTAAAGAAATTATACCAACATTGTTTCTGACATTTGTAAGTCCACACATGTATCCATTGAATATATGTTTAAACATCTTTGTTATTTGAAAATTTGGCTTTACATAGGAAAAACCAGTATGGGTCGATGGTGGTATCAGCTCTTTGGTATGTATCCGCGATGAACTCATGATAGCCACCAAAACAAGTCATGTAGTCCGACATAAATGGGATGGATTAGCTAATAGAGACTATTCATTGGATCTCCGACGAATTCCTTTTAGTGTAGATCAACAAGTTTCTACTACAGCATTACCCATAGCAGAAAACAACGTCTATGTAGCGGACATTGAATACTCTCCACCTGTTGGTGGTTTTGCTGTGGTTCTAAACAATGGCAAAGCTGCTTTTCTCACTGCAGAGTCTTTGAAATTTGACCCTAATGTAAGTGTCATACTCGAAGCTGTCTTGAACCAGAAGTTCAGTGTTCACCATCTGTATTATTCCAGCAAGTCCAAGGAATATGGGCTCGGGATCTAGAAGATGCCACGTGCGCTGCAGTTAATCATAAGTATCGTCTTATAGCATTTGGTAGACAAAAGTAAGTCAGCAGCTATTTGGCTTTTAACCTATAAACCCATTACCTTTTCTATGTACTATAAGTCAATGTATCTGTTAATCTACTTCATACAGTTCGGAGGGTGCTGTATATTATGTGGATGAAAGTACAGGCAGTCTGGAAGTATCACATACTCTAAGCCTATCATCGAAAGACTATCCTGGTAGGCCAGGTAGTGTCAGATGTCTAAGATGGACTCCAGATAGTTGTGCAATAGCCTTGGCCTGGGAAGGTGGTGGTTTTGCAATTTGGAGTGTGTTTGGTGCTTTGCTACTCTGCACGTTAAAATGGGATTATGGTTTAAGAACAGATCTGATTCGCGACAATCCACTTCATATTCACACAATGGTATGTTATGACTCTGTTTAAGTTATAGACACGAATATTCAATGTGATAAGTAATAAGAGCTCGCAATTAAGGAATGGTCAGCAGAAGGATATCAACTGTGGATGCTACAGGAGTCTGGTAGCTCCAGTACTATTGAAGAAAATGGTAACAATAATGATATCAGTTGTAAAAGGCGATCACTCATAC
Source organism: Trachelus troglodyta (assembly GCA_030142635.1). Taxonomy (NCBI): domain Eukaryota; kingdom Metazoa; phylum Arthropoda; class Insecta; order Hymenoptera; family Cephidae; genus Trachelus; species Trachelus troglodyta. The sequence goes on from JARQTJ010000359.1 coordinate 2,593,040, forward strand.
AAATGGATTTTGTCAAGAGTCCATTGACTGTAAATCCATGCATGGTAATTATTATTATTCTCCGCATCAAATTATAATTGAAGTCAATTATTTTCAATTCATTTAATTTAACAAACGCAGAGCCACCATGGAAACTTGTACCTTCAAGGTGAAGATAGATTATACCTTAACCTAGGCGGTGGGGTATCGACAAATGTTTATGGTTCTCATCAAGTGAATGATTTACCATTAGATACTTCTAACCAACCATTAGCCAGTACAAAGCAGTGGTTAGTGGTAGCAATACCTAGTGCCTACAGTGGTTGTAACTGGCCAATCAGAGTAAGTATTAGAATGAAATCTAATATAAAAGATGCAATATTTATAACACTTTTTTTTGGTTCAGTATACAGCAATAGACAATGAGGGTATCAGTATCGCTGTGGCTGGGCGTACAGGTCTAGCGCATTATTCCCTCTTGTCAAGAAAATGGAAACTTTTTGGTAATGAGACTCAAGAACGTGATTTTATAGTGACTGGTGGACTTTTATGGCATCGTGGCTATTTGATTGCTGGTAGTTATTCGTTGCTTGAAGACAAAGACCAAATTAGAATCTATCCCAGAGATACACGACTGGATAATAGTTATGTGAAAAACTTTAGAATGCCTTCGCAAGTTCTACTTTTGAATACGCTGAAGGAGAAACTACTATCCTTTTGTGCCAATGGACAAATCTCGATTTATGATATGACTGTCGAAGGTGTTGAAGGTAACATCATAAATACTTTTCTTGTCTTGATATTTTTCTGTATAATATAACTTTTTTGTTTTAACAGGTTCTGGAGCTATTGAACTCACTAGAATTCAGACAGTTGACATTAGTGGTTTGTGTGTTCATCCAGCATGTGTGGTTAGTGCTACTCTGACTACAATCCGGGCAGAGACAGCAGGAAGTCATCCGCATCCGGAGAGTCTTCTTCTAAATGTTTCTGGCCGACTTCTAATGGTACAGCGCGAACATGGTAATCCGGATAATCCCGATGTGGTAAGTTACATTAGTTAAATAATTAGCCTTTCTTATACTTTTGAATCAATTTTTTAACTTTTTAAGTTTTATTTTAGCTCTACACCTGTAGCACACCAACAGTTCTTGCATCCTGTGTGGAGAATGTATGGGTGCCTTGGAGGTCTCGAAGAGACAAACCACATTTAACTGAAGCTCTATGGTTATTTTGTGGTGCACATGGAATGCGCGTCTGGCTCCCACTCTTTCCCAGGAATCATCAAGACAAGGCGCATACTTTTATGAGTAAAAGGATAATGCTCCCTTTTCATTTAAGAATTTATCCATTGGCTATACTCTTCGAGGATGCTATACTCCTAGGCGCTGAAAACGACACCGTTCTTTACACGTCAGATACACACTCACCATTCTCATTACCTTTTAGTTTACTAGAATTGACAGTAAGTTGATAACAAAGTACTGATTAGATCAGACGTCATTATTTTTGGTTGGGAGTATTATTTTTAATTATGATCATCTTTTGCAGAGCCAGGTATATTTGCATCAGATACTACGACAACTGATACGTAGAAATTTGGGTTATCATGCCTGGGAAATTGCAAGATCCTGTTCGGCTCTTTCATATTTTCCTCATTCGTTGGAATTGCTTCTTCATGAAGTACTCGAGGAAGAGGCTACCAGCAAAGAACCGATTCCAGATGCTCAATTACCATCTGTAGTAGAATTCATTCGAGAGTTTCCTGGTGTCTGGGCCAGAGCCGTGGTGCAGTGTGCTAGGAAAACTGAAATTGCACTTTGGCCTTATTTATTTTCTGTTGCTGGGTCGCCAAAGAAATTACTTCAAGATTGTCTACAACGTCAACAATTGGATACCGCAGCTAGTTACCTGATCATACTTCAAAATCTCGAGCCTTCCTCCGTCAGCAGGCAGCATGCCACACTACTACTGGATGCTGCTCTAGAACAGGGCAGATGGGAACTCTCGAAGGACCTAGTGCGATTTCTAAGAGCTATTGGTAAAAGACGTTTTGGAGTTAACGTAATAAAATTCATGATCCATTTTTCTCTAACATGATACATAATTTCAAGATCCTAATGACGTGGAATCGCCCAGAACATCCTGGGGTGGTACCGGAAAACTTGGTGGACCTCCTCAGACTCCACCCGTTTCTCCACATGAAGATGACCTCTCTCTCGTTCTCGGAACGATGCAGGTATCTCGCAGTAGAAGCTACAGCACTACAATTAATCCTAAATCACAGTCCGAGACAAGCAGTAAGGATGCTTCTGGATCATCTATGCTGGAGAAAACTAGGAACGTTGTAATGAGACGTAAGAAGTCTGTACCTGTTGTAGCTAAGACCGAAAAGACATCAGAAAGCAAGTAAGTTAATCTGATTATTCTTTAATAAGTATGTTCGATAACTAAGATCATATGTTCATAGAGAGGGTTCCGCTGAAGAGTTTTTCATTGACGTAATACTCCAGCGACATGCACGTCGCCTTTTATCGGCGCGTCGTTTAGCTGATCTAGGTAGATTTGCAGCAAGATTAGATTTCCACTTGGTGACTTGGCTCGCCAGAGAGCGCGATCGCGCTGCGAAGATAGACGACTATGTCGTTGCCCTGAAGGCCGTTCACGAAGACTTTGCTGTTCCTTACCCAACATTATTTCGTAGAATGAGCGCCATGTCATTACAGTCTACGAGAGCTGTCAGTTTTGACAATCCTGAAGAGGAGGATACTGAAACTGTGCCTACACTGGCTAACACATTAATAAGTCCCAACATTGCTGTTGATTTACCCGATAGTGGTTACACCAGTTTACCAAGTGGAAGACCACCATATACCACTTTGGTGTCTCCGGTAGCTAGTTTGGAAACACAATTCCCTGCTGTGGAAGCTAAACTTACACCCCACATGTTCCAAGGTCAGTCCTTAATATCTCTTCAAATTCACATGATCTGACTTAATCTTTATTCATGATTCAGATGCTAGCAGTGTACTGAGCGACAGTACTACCGTGTGGAGAGATGATGTGGAATCAAGAATAGGTAGCGGTGTTATTAGCAGAGGATGTTGGGCCTCACCAGAACCCATACTAGAACCTAACATTGATACGCCCATAGCCTCAACGCCTTTGAGCTCCTCTATAGGAGCAAGTTCTGGATCCGTAAGTAGAACTGAGGTTCAGCTCAGATATCTTCTCCAACTGTTTCTGGAAGGAGGATGTCTAGGATGGGCTGCAGTGCTGGCCATTATTCTTCGAGATGTACCTGCTCTGGCGAGGACTGCCAGAGCTGCCCATGCACCGATGCAAACATTAGATTCAATCGTTAATCTAAGAGATGGTTTGATGGGGCTCGTTAAGTGGTCTGATCGTGAATGGTAATGGCACTAGTAAATTTCTAATAATAAAATTATTTTTCTGCATAACTTAAACAGAGGTCCTATGATATTACAGTTTGGGCTATAATCCATTCCTCGTTGGAAAACCAATACAAAGTCAAGTATCATTATTGAGTCGATTAGTATTAACAAAACATCAGCAACAGAAACTGGAAGACGTACCACGGGAAAATAGTACAACACCATCCCCAAGCCCAGCACCATCCTCAGGAAGTAATCCCAGAGGAAACGTATCAAGATCAAGACATTCCTCGATTAGTCATACTTCTACGACGGCGCCTCTAGAAGAAGAACGGTCCCATGAGTCTTTCTGTTCTAACGACGAACCAGGATTCCGAGGAAGTTACAGTAATCTCCCAAGCGGTGCCGAGAATAGAGCACCACAGTCAGACTGTATAATCTCGTAGACAATTTCATCAATTTCTTAGCATAGGATAAAACTCCTGAAATGTAAACTCAATTATTCGTACCTTTCCCAAGAGATTGGTCATCTTACTCGTTCAGATTTTCAACCATTAGTCAATGATTGAGCCAGTGTGCAATGAATTACGACTTCACACAGAACGTACACAGGGTCAGGATCGAGCGAGTATATTCAAAAATTTACTCATAAATCAAAAAAACAATCTTGCTCGTTCCCCACTTAATCAAACTGTCCATTTAACATTGGGCACACAACCTCGACTGTATGTCATCATATGATATGATACTCTGAATATTTGCGAAGGATTGCTCAAGATCGGATACTTATAAGTATTCCTGCAATTAATTCTCGGATATAATCTAGCTGGTGATTAAAAGACGAGGTTCGATATTAATAGAGCGACAATTAAAGAGTGCGTTTACGATTTCGCGATTGTCCACTTCATTCTCTTTTGTTTCTTTCGTGGTTTTTGCGGAATCGTGGGCCAGTTATAATTATGTGCAAATATTGTACGAGATATACCTATGATCTTAAATACATACGTTATATTTTCCCATATATGTTAATGTGTATATACGTATTACATGCCCATGATACATACTTATCCAAGAATAGTTTCTTTATTCAATAGGTTTTACAAAAGTATATTGAATTTTTCAAACAGTTTCTTATTTCTCCTTTGAGCACTACTGCCGATAATCTGGATCTCATGAGAATTAAAAAATCCATTTAACTGTCAGTCTTTATGTGACTTATATGAAAACGATAACAAAAACGAGATTTTTGATTATGGAAATATAAAATTTAGTAGAAATCGGGAAGAATAGAAAAAATGGGAAGAATCGTTTTAAAAAATATGTAAAGTAGCAAAAAACGACTAACGAAAAGATTAATATTTGTTCTTGACTCATTTATAGATTTTCCATTTTATTCACTGCCCATAGTGAGGATTGTATGCTGACTGTTTATGATATGCTTCAGTGGTATACGGTTGGGGTCCTGGTGGCTGCATGGTACCTGTGGAAAGAAAGAACAAGAGATCTCAAGCAATTGTCATTAAAACAAAAGTAGGTATATGCTCACTTATATTTTTTATAATCTTTATATCAATCCTCCCACTCTATTTTCATTATTTAAATATGAAACAATCAATCACCTGTCATAGCGACATTCCCGTTAGGATAGACATTGTACTGAGGATTCGTGACTGAATGTCCAGTATACAAGGTTGTGCTATTCGCAGGAGTCTGTATAACGTGAACCACTGGTGTCGTGTGTACGTCTGTAAAACATTTTATACTCTTAGACTCTCGTCATTTCATAAAATTATCTTTGGAATAGTTTTTACAATTTTATTTCTCTTTCTCCAACGACAAAGTGTCTGCGTATGTACACGGCCGACCATGTATTACTCCGAAGATTCGTTTGGCTTGAAAATCTTTTCGTTCGCACTCATTACTTAGGGCAAGGTGGCACGCTCTATTTTTTCGTTTAAATTTAACAGTTAATTAGCATCTTACGGGATTGGTATTTAAATAAACATGGTGTAGTCTTTCGTAGGCCAATTGTTGATTTCTTTTTTGAACCTTTTATTGCGTTCTTATTCTTCGCTTGATAATATATATGAAAAATATAAAAAAAATAATTTCGCAATAATACTCATCGATTAAGTATATTATCAAAAAATGTTGCATCCGTCGCACTTTTAAAAATATTATACATATGTGTATGCATATATATTATTCCATTGAAGCACACGCGCACACACATATATATATATACAGGAATAATTTTAACATAGAGATTTTATGGTAGTATATACGTATATAAAAAATATCATTAAGGAAATCATTCACAAAACTCCTCCAGATTGGGTGATATCGAATGGTTGAAATTTATGCATTGGGTATGCGGATGACGTCCGATAACGCGGCGTATCTGTGTAAGCGATCGCATGGAACCTGTCGCGTTTTTTGTTACTTCTCATTAGTATCTGGTTTGGTTTTAGAAATTGTTATAATGTAGGCACTAATACCTAACTCCACGCACGTATACATGTGTGTTATAATAAGCAATAATAGAAAAAAACGATTTTATTATAAAATGAAGGAGAATTATTTCTTAAGTCTACATATTAGTTTCTTAGGCTCGAAGACGCTCTAATTCCTTCGAAGCTTCTATAAAGCTATGCAGTTATGCGGGAATGTATGTTCTTTCTTTTGTCAATATAAGCTTGAGGCATACAAGGAATGTGACACATCGCGATGCGCATTGCGAAGTGTTTTTTAAAATTATGCCAGGCTGATGAGGTTCTCAAGCCATGGTCGGTCCTGAAAAACAATGACGAAAAGTATTTCTAAATAGATGACTGATAAATGATGACAAACGTACTTGGATTTGCTGTGAACGGGTTTCAATATCACAGTTAAATAATGGTAAACACCATGAACGGTGAAGTTATGATAGACAGCAAGAAGAGGATATATTACAAACACAAGCGTTTTAATAAATTATTTCCTTACGGCCGTAAACGGTTCCCCTGTGACGTCTACGGTACCATGGACAACAGCTGCAGCACAGACAAGAAATGCAAAATACTATCAGTGAGACTATCACGACCACTGCTATAACTGCAGGCAGTATGAATCCAATTCTGAAACAAATTAGTTACGATTACTTATATATTACTACAAATCACATTACGCTTATTCAATGTAATTTAGACATGATATTCTCAGTAGTAAAATAATGAACTTCACCAGTATTTTTTATTTCAAATGATAACCAATTGTCGTTATACCAATAACGAGAGGTCATATACTAGACTTTTCAAAGAACCTGTGTATATTTCTGGTGCGATGCTTACACTGTGGTCGTAGCAAATTCCTCGGCGGTGCAACAATAAGTAATTTCTTTACTAAAATCCTTACAGCAGTATGTTTTGTCTTGAGAGTCTATGATTCTGGGACATTTGCGAAATGCTTTGTCAAGGTAGTCAGTACTTGGGCCATATTTGCAATCGGTATCTGCAAATTGAAATACATGTAAATTACGTTAAAGTTACATTTTAATTTCACAAAGTGTTAAAGTACATACTATCAGTGTTTTGCTTTTTCATTGTATTGTATTTATCCAGGTCAATTGAAACCAATGTCCATTAAAAAAGAAATATCTTTAAATAAATTTAATTGAAATAGGAGGGATGCAGGCATAATTTCCTGTTCTTTTTTCCCAGGGATTTGAGAAAGCGAATGTAACAATGGTAACCAATGTATTAACAATGTTCATTTTGCTCCCGTAGTACGTTTCAAGTTTGCAAAATAAATAGCAGCCATGCTTTGGTCGGACAATCTATGTGCCAAAGTCGTACCAGAATTTATTGAAAAATAAAGAAATTTTAATGAGACAGATTAGACTTAAGTAATATGCAATAAGGATATTTTTCTTAAAACTATACTCCCGTAGTTTATTCTTATCATGTGAACCTAATAATGAATAACAATTATAACGTCAATATATATGATTCTGATATTATCAGACTATTTCAAAAACAATTTCAAAGTTCACTGACATCGCAGGGCGAACATTTTAAAACCTGGGAGTAGGTACGTGGAATGTCTGAAACATCCCTAGTCAATGACTGCATTCTGTAGATATAGCGTTGAGAGAGAAAAAAACCTCTGATTGCTCAAATCTTACAACTGTTACAGGTTTTATGATAAATTGATAAATCAAATGTATTTATTCCCTCAGCACTGTTTTCGCTGAACACGACCAATGCTTCTCAAACGGGGAACCTAATTGCATGACAATTTGCAGTTTAGCGGGCAATATCGGTTATCAAAATTATCTTTTAAGAGTTATTTAGTACGCAGAAACTTTATATCTTTTCTGAACAGATGAAAACTTATGAACAGATATTTTTCAACCAAATCAAACGTAAAAATATTTCATTTTGTTTCCTGACTAATTTTGATGTTTCAAAAGATTACTACTATTTCATGGACTATGATACCTACTGTCATGGGCAAGTTTTTATCTAGGTTACGTCATAGTAATTCAAAACCACTGTCAGTTCTTGTAACATTTACCACCTCTTTGATTCTGATTCTCATTATCAAATTAGAAACATCAAACAGTTCGTGTGACGGACTATAAAACATTTAGTGTATCAAAATTTAACCGGATTGTATGTGACCGGATGTGACTCAGAAAGGCGTAATTTATCGTCCAAAGAGATAAATTTACCAACCAGAATTTTTTCTAAATAAGACGCATATCTCCCGATACAATCCCATTTGATGTTTATATATTTGATAATTTATGCGAAAAAGATACTGAATTTTTTATTGGAACAAATATTAAATACAATGCATTCGATTATTTTCGAATAAAGATGAACTCTAAAGTCAGTCGGACTAGTTTCATTTGTCGAAAAATTAGACTTCCCATTGGTCAACGTCATTCCCCGTGAGAGATTTGATCAATGCGGATTTTCATATTTTAGTTGTATCACGGACCTGGAAAGTCTGCGTTATGTATCTATCTAGATTGAAATTGTATATTTTATCTATCAAAGTAAAAAAAAAGTAATTAAATCTTTTTTACTAGTACTTTAGTGTACTAGTTACTAACAATTTATAGAAAATGTTAGTGAAAAGGTTTTGTTCCGGATCTACGGATTACTGGCATCCTTGAACACCGTGAAGGTTTAACTAAACGATTTTCATTCTGCAGAAGAAATGTGACCGATTATTCGTATTTCCTATCTGTTTTTGTAATTTCAAGTCGAATGACACGTCTTTCAGGGTAACTAGATATGCCAAATAAGGAATCTGAAATTTAGGATAAATAGAACAAACTTTATCAAATTCTGAAAATTGCAATGGTAAATATATATACTACATAAGTATAAAACAGCTATATATATATCAAAGACTATAATGTCAGACAGTTTTCAGATATGTATTAAACATTGTAATGAAGAATACCTGAAACACTGATAAGTATAAAAAAATTGTACTTGTAATGTAAGAAAAAAGATAACAGTGTGCAATCCTAATAGTAATAAAAAGAAATAGTCAAATTATGTAAATTATCAGTTTTATATTGAAGTAAATAGAAATTGAACAGATATTCAGTCAGGTGACCAGTAATAGAACAACCAGTACCATCTAGCGTTAAACTGGAAAATTAAGTTAACGAGAAACACTGCACAACGAACCTAAAAATTTAAAATTTTGAGTAATAACATTTGACCACACGTACGAATGATAACTTTAAGCTTGTTCGATTCCAAGTAAATAGAATTATAGTTTATCTCTTCTATACAAGAGATTTCACTCCATGAAAATACAAAATTTTGTATTTGTCTCTCAAGAGCATTGCTATTTCAAAATAAAATTCCTGCTATAAAATAGACGCAAACAGGTTCTAAACTCTCCTCGATAATAAGTAGCTAATTTGATAACTAAAGTGTATTCCAAAAGATAATTCCAAAAATGTTCTCGGTGAAGACAATTTTTAATATTGATATCGAATATCTTATTCAGAATTTAAAGCAGCAGGCAATTTGTTAATATTTCGAGATAACTGGTAAATACGATCTATTTATTATGTTTAATAAGACGTTAAAGATAACAAAGTTCCGAGAACGGTCAAAGATGCACTCAACAAATTTCGATAAACGATTCCAGTAATAAGAATCGTGACGGGATAAAAGAAAAGACTGAACGGATTACTAGGAAAATGATAACTATTTCACTATAGATATATTGTTAGCCACTCCCAAAATAGTTGTAAGGAGGAAAAACAGTTTTCAAAAATACATATATAGAGAAATGTACGAGTGAAAAAGTAAAAAGATAAGGTATAGGGCTTACTGAATGCAGAAACTGCCAGGACACAACACGTGAGCACGAAGAGAATCTTTATGCCTGACATTGTCGGTGATGCTCTACTGACGTAATTAGAGTTTCTGATACACTTTCAGAAGAACGAAAATGATTGGTGTAGTTGTAATATTGATAAAAGTTACTGAGTACGGCGATATCTAACTCTTCGAGACTGTGGACGACGTAATGCACGCTAGTCGTTTCCTTAGGACTGCTTAGGACTCTTGATGTCAACCACTTTTGCTCTCAAAAATCCGACTTGTGTTGACGGACAAAAGATTACATTATATGTGTGTGTGTGTGTGTATATATATATATATATATGCGTGTGTGTGAATAATCACGAATGTAGCCGAGGCTGACCGAGTATATCCGATCCCTTTTCAGTGACGCTCGTTTTCTTCGAAACGGTTCAATCCATAAACTAGGTTTAACTGTGCTATTAGCCAATCAGGGACTTGTATTTCGAAGATAAACGGAGATTATCTATTGAACCCTGTTGAA
>JARQTJ010000359.1:2603374-2615722 GCA_030142635.1 Trachelus troglodyta
AAACACCTACAAACGACCTACAAACGATTGCAAAAAAAATCATTCAAATCCGTGATAGATGAGGGGCTAACTACGTGAAGCCGTGTGATTATTAGCGTTTTCGATTGAATGGATTTATAGTATCGGGTGATCGATTGATGGATCGAATACCACCTGTGTTCAATTTGCGGATCGTCAAATTTATATATACAGTTAGAATATAGTTTCTTATGTTCGATTCAAATTTTTAATTACCCACTGAGTAAATCTTGCATGACACTGACTAGTTTCCAGCATGTCGAATTCATGTAGAATTAACCAATCATGTGCAACATTGGAAAAGAAAATTCGCGAATTCTTTTCAAATGTTACATATTATTGGTTAATTCTGCTTGGTTAAAAAAGGTGTAATAAGTAGCAAAGTGATTGTGGGGGGGAGAGTTTGATATATTGCTAAAAATTTGTTGTCAGCTTAAAATATAAACGGAAAACCACCAAATATGGATGGACTAACCAAAATTACCGATAGATAAAACTGCAAAATGTGACTCCTTCTTCAAGGACTAAATCTAAAAAAAGCTAAAAGATCCACCGCTAGCTTCAAAGAGTCCTATTATGCAGTTTGATCTGATCGTAGTTTGTACCCGTCGACAGACCGGTAAATTGATTGCTTCAAAAATATCAATTTCTATTGTAGGAGGCTAACTTTTTGGAAGTTGATCCATAGCTCACACCCGGTGCAAGAAATTTTGAAAAAAAAAGAGCAATGCCCTTGTTAACCTATTTAGTTCCTATTGAAGAGCAACAGAGGCGGTACTGTTGAGGATGACAGGTGATTCCGAATCTATCTAACACTATCGCTACATGTGGTGTGCGAATGAACTAGTAGCAGCGGCTTTGATGTGTGTATATGTTAGACGGTAAATCCTTGATCTCTGCTGTATATTTAATTGTATCTTTCTTAAATATCTCAAGTCATTATTAGGATTTTAGTAAAATGGTAAGTTTAAGTGAAGAATATTTATTTTACTAGATGGATTTAATGTAGTTTGGCTGGATAAAAGTATTTGGTGGGAATGATTTAGGTTAAGTTGGAAATGCACTGTCATCATCCACATGAAATTACTAATTTAGGCTCGCAGGTACGATACACGTACAACAATCTTCTCTCCAGAAGGCAGATTGTATCAAGTAGAATATGCTATGGAAGCTATAAGTCATGCTGGCACTTGTCTTGGTATTTTGGCTAATGATGGTATACTCTTAGCTGCGGAACGCAGAAATACCAATAAACTTCTGGATGAGGTTTTCTTTTCGGAGAAGATTTACAAGCTGAATGATGATGTTGTGTGCTCTGTTGCTGGTATCACTTCGGATGCTAATGTTCTGACGAACGAGCTACGTCTTATTGGACAAAGATATCTATTACAGTATGGAGAAACTATACCTTGTGAACAACTTGTGTCTTGGCTCTGTGATGTAAAACAAGCATATACTCAATATGGTGGAAAGAGACCTTTTGGTGTTTCCATTCTCTACATGGGCTGGGACCGTCATTATGGGTATCAACTGTATCAGTCTGATCCTAGTGGCAATTATGGTGGTTGGAAGGCTACCTGCATTGGTAATAATTCAGCTGCTGCTGTGTCTTCTTTGAAGCAAGAGTATAAAGAAGGTGAAACTACTTTGAAGGATGCCATGGCACTCGCTATTAAAGTCCTGTCCAAGACTTTAGATATGAATAAACTTTCGGCTGATAAGGGTAAATTACTGTTTACACAGTATCATATTATTGTATTGCAGTAAATTTAGTATGCCATAACCTAACCTGACTAATTTGCAGTTGAAATGGCTACATTAACAAGAGAAAATGGTAAGACCAAGACACGAATATTGCCAGCTAGTGAAGTTGAGGCTCTGATTGCAGAGTATGATCGTTTGGAAGCTCTGGCAGAACAAGCAAAAAAAGAGAAACAGAAACAATAGGCTAGCAAAGGAAACTAACCTAATTTTTACTTTGTATGGTTATGTCAACAGAAAGACTATTGACTGCACGATAAAATAATAAAATAATACGACTTTTTCTTTATGTTTTGGAAAATTTATCTTTTCACTTCACAAGTGTTTTTTCAATGTTCCCTTCACCATTAATAAAGTACAGCAGAAACTGCATTTAGACTATTTTTCAAAAAATGTATGATTTTGTTGTTGATGTCCAATGCAGTGGTACTGCCCATGGTGGTAATTGATCTAAAATGGATTTATAGGGCAAATTCGCCAATCTTGAGTATAAAAAGTAATGGCTGACAAAGAGGACATCGATAACGGCATCCACATCCGTGGAAACCTGAAATAAAATGGACTGATTACATGCTATAATACAATTACAATGAATAGCTCACCGTCATATCTAGCCACAATTGCCAAGGACCTGCTGGATCTGATGCTGAACTTAGCAAAATGAAATAAAGTGGTCTGTCATTCCACGTGATGGTTGTGGTAACGTTGTCAAGTAGTGACCAAGAGTTGAGCGCCACACCGCCACGAGGTACCAAAATAAGATTCAAACGATTTGATCCCGATACGTTCAAGTACAATCTTCTAGCTTCGTCGGTGGTACTATTCCAAGCCGCTGTTAATATTGATTCTTCAGTCTGATTAATGGTTGGGGTTTTTGAAGAAACCCAAACACTCTTGTCTCTAAGATAACACAATGTATTAAATACTTGGCGCGAATTTTGACCTACCTATTAAAATGAGCTTACATAAGCGGAATATCTCTGGTCTTCCACAAGGGCATTCCGCAGTACGTAACATTATTATTACAACTGACACCAACTACTTCAGCATTTTGTAACTCTGGTATTGCTTCCTGAATCAGTTTCGGACTATTTCTATCCAGGTTTAGGATCCAGTAACCTGCATCAGTACCAATGACCTTGCCACTGATATCATGAAAAGTTCTTTGAGTGTGCTAGAAGTATGAAAAGTAAGAAAGCGGATTCTTTAAATGAATATTTAATAATTTCATAATACTTACAATGAGCCAGAACCTTTCTGGTGACGGATCAGTGGGTTCACCACTGTATGGAAATCCCAAAGTTGTCAAGAGAACACCAAGGAGTATGATAAGTGTAGCAAGTACAAAACCAGTTATAAGAGCCCAAGGACGTTCTAAAAGGCATATCAACGGTGCCCAAAAGCTACAGAAGATCACGGAAACTAAACCGTAGAATGCAGATATGTAAAGATCAGGAACAACCTGTGATCCTGTTCTTCCCATTACAGCCATTAGTGAAGTCATAAAATTGACGGTCCACAACCCATACAAACTCGGAATAAGGAGCCCTATGATTACGTAGACCGAAAGCCAGTAAATCGCTGTAATAAAAAAATGGTTTAAAAGATCGTTCGTAGAGTTGACGCATATGGTGAACATTTTTACGGATCTTACTGTGTCTTTCCAAACGTAATATAGCAGATATGAGAAGAGCAGATGAGCTGAATCCACAAACCATCGTCAATACATATGAAGATCTCAAACCTGCAATAACTCCGATCAGTAAAACGATGCACCACAATATCGTAACAGCTTCGCACTGGAGTACTATCCTTTGAATACGCCCGAACCTTGACTGAAAATAATATATCTTTTTGATTATTCCTGCAGGTGTAGTATTTTTATATTAAATTCAATTTATTGTCTAGTTTAATGCAGCATTATTAATTATTACGACAGACAATTAGATTATATATGAATCTTTGATGAGTTTAATATGTTAGTAGATGAAAATGAGTACAAGGCACTAACATTCTTGCTCATCACCTTCTTAAGGGGTGTCCTGCCGAGGATGGCATTGACGATCAGCATAGGTATCATGGATGGTGTCCATACCAGACCAATGAGTAGCCACTGCCTAGTGAACCAAGACATGGGTTTATTAGCCCAGTCTGTAATTAGACATATAAGGATAGCTAGGCCGATTCCCAAAATGATACCTATCAGCTGCGATACAAAATTAATAGTAAACATAATCAGAGTGTTCTTTAAATACGGACTGGTGTATATGAACAGCAATGGTCCACACAGTGCGACTAATATTACAAGAATATTGATAAAAATTCCAACAGTCCATGTATATCGAATAAATAAAATCGCATAAAAGTCATAGAAAACTACGGTGCCTGTTGAAGCCGCAGTGGCTGTTTCAAGTTCTTCGGCATTGGCAAATGCCTTAACAAGAGCCATCATATTGTCGCCAGTGTTCTGATAAGTACCGTTTGGAATCCTATGATATTCATCCAGTGATGTGTGATAAATATATCCTCCTAAACTGTGTGCCATATCAAGACCAGGTATATTTCCGAACTGTCGGAAGATTACAAAATCTGTATTCGACGGAATAAGGCCGGACTCGAAAACGTCTGTAAATATTGAAGATCCTGAAGGATGTGGTACCACTGACGCATAGTATGCCGTCAACCAACTATTTCCTGGACCATCTTGAAATAGTGATTCTCTGCCACCATTTCCTGCGGCATCGTAGTTTAAGACAACTTTAACAATATTGGCCCATTTGGAGGTGGTGATAAATGCATGTGAACCTTGAAGTGGGTTTTCCTCAGCGCCATTGAAAAGAAAGACTACATCGTATTTCAGAGTGGTTCTGCTTCTGGACAATACTCTCAAAACTTCTAGCATCACAGCACAGTTTAGGCCATTGTCAGCGGCTCCGGGTGCTAATAAATGACTGTCAAAATGACAATTGACAAGGAGAGCATAGTCTTTCACTTTTGCATCAGATAATCTGGCCACTACATTTGTAACATTGGCATACATGTTAGTTAAACCACGTGTACCCGACAAGTAATAACCACCACTGCTAGTTTCAATACTGATTTGAACACTTTTATTGTTGATCGCTTGGTCCTGAATTTGTAGTAGAAGATTTTGCAGGTATTCTACAGCAAGAACTTCATTTTCATAGCTGCCTACTACTCTGTCACCAATTTTAGTAAGGCCTATATTGTCAGCTCTGGCCCTCTCAGCTATAAAAAGATCATCACCCTCTTCAGCAGTCAACAGGGATTCTACAGTTAGTGCTGTAGGTAGATTCCATCGTGTACTATAATTCACCAGGAAGATTCCAATAACTACAAAAACTGCAAATAGAGTACCCCAATAGGTAGGTATTGTATTCCTGGATCGTTCGGAAGACATTTCTCTGAAATGCTCTGCTAAACGTATATACCACAACTTTTGTCTAATAACAAAAGTTCCTTCTTCTTTTTCTTCCTGTGTTGGCACACTATTGTAAAGATGAGAATCACGAGTTAGTCTATATCGTATATCCTGACCATTGGCATCATTCTCAAACTGTCCGTTAGTCTCTCTCGTAGAACCCTATGGCAGTAAAAGACATATAAATTAATGATTAAGAAGTATTATTTTTAGACAAACAAATACATATCCTATTAGATAAAAGTGTCACTCTTATAGAAAGTAACGTTAATATTACCTATCACTTGAACTTCAAACTTAAAGTCAATTCTCTACCGAACTTATATATTGAGTCAGACGGCATATAAAAGATTATGTATTTCACATATTGACACTTAAGTTTTACAAGTATTATCTTAAATATCTAAAGCCAGCTTGTTGTAAATCATTCATAATTCTATATTGGCTCTTACAAACTGTACATACATAGCTCTGTTTAAGCTATGCACACCAAACTTTTGTAGCATAACATAAGATATACACTAATGAACATACTTCCATAATATCTTATGGTGTTATAGATACATAATCACATTTAGCATCATAGCATTATTAATATACGGATTCACATACCTCCATCATGTTTTAGTGTTTTCAAAAGTCTGTTGAATCTACAACTGGATAAATAGTCCAGGAACAGCTATGTAGTTATTTAGTGTATCCAATCACAGATACTCCTTAAAATGCAGTGATTAACTTGCATTTGCTATAATTTTAGCAATGCAACAGTTATTACCTAACTCACAGAGCATTTATAATCGACAAAAATGTTCCAAACTCTGTAATCTTAGATAAGATTAGCAGAAGAAACGATGATTATGTCAGATAATGGTATCATTCTCAGCTCTGATGAGATCCTTGGCCAAGGAGATTTCACATTATTCCGTATAGCTTTACAACTTTACATGTGTCATACCTCCCTAGATGAACTGTACCCGGAATGATCTACATGCATAACTTTACTCGATATTCACACGCCGAACTTCACGAATAGTTCTACACAAATAACTCTATCCACCGGGAAATGAGGGCTAACAGTACAAATTTCTTAATTACAAAAAAACTTGTTTAACGGTAAATCCAAGAAATAAAGGGAGTGTTAAAGTAATACAATAACACATACTTGTCTATATTATTATTGATCCTCATTGTGTTTTAGATATAAATAATATCGCCCCCCGAGAAAAAAATCATTAAATCTGATTTGATTTAATTACATCGAATCAGATCTTATAAGAGTAGGTCAGATCTAATTTAACATTATAACAATCTCCGCGTCAAGTTTGAGTAGATTTGGTCAAGTATAGATTTGGATCTGAACGAACTAATTTTTTTAAATGGAGATTAATCATATTTAATGATTTTTGTCGGATAATTTATTTCGCAAAT
The DNA here is from genome assembly GCA_030142635.1 of Trachelus troglodyta. Taxonomy (NCBI): domain Eukaryota; kingdom Metazoa; phylum Arthropoda; class Insecta; order Hymenoptera; family Cephidae; genus Trachelus; species Trachelus troglodyta. The sequence continues at coordinate 2,610,024 of JARQTJ010000359.1, forward strand.
TTTGCAATGATGCAGACGACGTCACATTCTAAGGAAACAGATAATTCCTGGATTTTTTTTATTATTCCTTATGAATATGCAATTAGACCTACAGAAAAGTGTGTTCGGTGGGTTTCAAATTTTTACGTCAAATATGAGTATTTCACCATTTTCGCACGTCGGGATTCTAATCACTTGTCAGGAATTTTAACCAATCCTAACCCAGGAATAGTCGGGCGATTTTATTCTCCATTTGAAAAGCATTGAATTAAGTTAAGGCTGCTGTCTAGCTGGAAAAAGTTTCGGTGTTAACTCGAGCACTAACTGGTCGCGAAAGTACGAAGCTCTGACAGGAGTGTCGTGGCTGCAGTATTTGGGGCTTCGCAAAGGGTGCCAAACACCTCAGAAAATTTTTAAGAAGTTTGTTTCATTATATTGTGCTCGTTCAGTACTTCGACCCATTACTGTTCTTATCATGTTGTTTTTATAGTAAAGAGAATTCCATAATTTTTCATTTCCGTCCTAAAAATCTTATTTGTTATAAGTAATGGTAGCTAAACATTAAAATTTACAATCAAAAGTGCAATTTTTGAAGCTCGAGATAATTAAAAATAAAACGTGCGATTTTCATTGATGATTACAATTATTATATATCTGTGAATTGGCATAGATCTGGTGATTTTTATATCTGAATGACGTAATTATGCGAATTGGATGGAAAAAAAGACGCTAGAAGTAGACACGAACCAGCGACCCCGCGCTTACTAAGCTCGAGCGCTACCGGGTGAGCGAATGCTGTAACACATTTGGTATACATACGCGCTCGCAAAACTTCAAAATCGATTTTCTCGAGAATTTCTGAATATGGCATCGAACTGCTTTGGGAAATTACTATTCGAGTTCTCAGCTTCGTGTACCATGAGTATAAATATTTATAAAAATCTGATTGTTAGAGACTCTCCTTGTAAGAAATATTCTAATAATCCATTCAAAAAATCACGGAATCCGTTACGCTTGCAATATTAGTCTTTGCGACAGTCTATGCTAATTATTAAAAAAATAATAGTAAAATGAGTACAAATTGTAGAAAGTTTTGGTACCAAGCTGGAAAAGTTAAATTTAATATGTTATTCACAATTTAATTTTCTAAACGACTGTAACGAGTGACTGACTAATGATACGAATTTTGTATTATGCGTTAAATGTTCTTACATTGAAAAGCATAAAATATAATCTTATGAACCGAGGGCAGTCGTTTAAACAATTAAATTGGTAATAACAAATAAAATATATACAGGGTGGTCCACGGAACTTGCACACCTATTATAACTTTTAAACGATGCATCCTACAAAAAAATTTTGTATATAAAATTTGTACGGTTTTAAAGGATGCATTATATGCTGCATATCTTTTTTTATTGTGGTGGAGGCGTTTCGGTGATTTCAAGGTCAACGTCGTTTTTTTAAATGGAATGCTATATTTTTTATACCAAATTGTGAAAGTACGCAGAATTGTGAATAAAAAAGTACTGACCTTTATCAACCGTAAACCTAATAACTAACGAGTAATTTCACTTTGTTTCTTGAAAACTGTCTTCGCGTAATATCGCAACTAACGTAAGTGTTCGAACTGATGTCCATTAACATTAACATAGTGATGCAATCTACTAACTAATGATGACACTGAACATTGAATCATGTCCGCACTGAGTGTCGTGCATGCTTCACGAATACGGTGCTTCATATTTTCAGGTGTTGTCGGTAGTTTATGATACACCGTATCCTTTAATTTGCCCCACAAAAAAATAATCTAAAGGAGTAAGGTCCGGTGAGCGTGGAGGCCACGGAAATTGTCCACCACGACCGATCCATCGATTGGGAAATTTTCTATCCAACACTGGCCTAACATTACGTGCGTAATGTGCAGGGCATCCATCATGTTGGCACCAGACGCTACATTTTCTAATAAAGTTGCTAAAGTTTCATTTAGAAAATACGCATATTTTTGTCCCGTTAGTCGACCATCAATAAAATATGGTCCAATCAATTGATTTCCCAATATTCCACAACACACATTGATAAACAGTTTTCAAGAAACAAAGTGAAATTACTCGTTAGTTATTAGGTTTACGGTTGATAAAGGTCAGTACTTTTTTATTCACAATTCTGCGTACTTTCACAATTTGGTGTAAAAAATATAGCATTCCATTTAAAAAAAAACGACGTTGACCTTGAAATCTCCGAAACGCCTCCACCGCAATAAAAAAAGATATGCAGCACATAATGCATCTTTTAAAACCGTACAAATTTTATATACCAAATTTTTTTGTAGGATGCATCATTTAAAAGTTATAATAGGTGTGCAAGTTCCGTGGACCACCCTGTATATAGAAATATATACATAGCGAGTCGAGCCAAGCGTCTAGACTGGCTTAGCTCTTCGCTAGCAAACACGGTATACAGATCTAGGCACTTCCCTATTCTCACCACGTTGTAGCTTGTAACCGTAACGTAGCCGGTTTTGCCCGCAAGCGCTATGTCAAAGAAGCATGCTGACACAGCGCATGCGTATCCGTAAATTCACTGCAATTTCTTATCTCTGATTCAAAAGGAAAGTTATTGACCACAAAAAACCGATGCGATGCCAATTAAATAAAATTTTGATAATTTAGACAAATAAAGAATTGATTAAAAAAACTAAAGTTAAATGTACCAAGAAATTCACCTAAAAGCCATGAAAATTAAATGATGCTGTAATTGCGTATATGTTGAAAACTTTTACACTTTTACACCCAGGCACGATGCACTTTCTGGTGCTTTTTCATTTGTAATCACGGTATATTACACATTACGAACAAAGCTGCAGTTTGCGTATTCAAGAAAGAAATAACTGCGCATGCGTAGTGCCATAGACCACTTATTGGAGACATGGCATTCCCGTGCTATAGGCCCGTATTCATAGTCGATACTTATTTCTAAGACCGCCTTAAGGATGGTCTTGAGACGCCATCTAGATTCATAACTGTTAGCACGAGCAGCAACGCCATCAGATCGGTAGGTTTTATAAGTATTCTATGTTTCACTACAGCCTATTGGAGTGTCAACCCCTGCACAGGGGGATTTATTATTTATTATTTTTTAATTCCATTTAAATCTGGCACATCTCATTGGAGGAGTTAGCCATAAGGAAAGGAAGGAAGGATTCCATTTAAACCTAACCTATTCATCTCTGGTGCTACCACTGGCTACCACGTGAAATGCTCTTTCAACACTAACGCCTCTTGCGGTAGTGGCCACCTTATCGTCACGCGCTTTTTGCCTAAGTGCCTAGACCTGTATACAAGACCGTGCATATGTTTCTACCGTATAGGGTTGAAAGAGAGTTAACCAAATAAAAACGAGATTTGAGCGGAATAAGCTAACTTGATTGGTTAACTCTATTTCAACCCTGCATAGTGGAGACATATGCCGTGTTAGCAAACTTGGTTACGCACATATACTATATGTAGCGCTGACGCGACGATGCTATGCTACGAGCCCCACAAATCGCTCACGTTACTGTGACCTACGGCGAGGAACAGCTAGCGCTATCTACTGGATTCTCAAGAGAGTAAAATACAGATCGAATCCAATTTGTCGTTTTTTACGTATGTTAAACAGTTATTGACAAAATTATTAGATCAGCCCGCTTTGTATCATCCATAGCAAGGCGGCTCTTCCCGGTTTAAGTGTGATGTGTGTCCTGATTCGCAGAAAAATGGGATTTAGTGAACGGTCATAATGGCGGCGCCCTTGATGTTTTGCAGGTCAGAAATGCGAGATTTCTTTACGTACATTTTCCTCTCAATTGAAACATTTTTTACACCTAAATTGAGAAGAGCCGCCAGCCGTATCACATAACGAAACGGACTCATCAAAGATTTTGTTAAATTATTTAGAAATGAAGGAGAAAAACGAGAAATAAGTTTCCTCGCTTGTGACGTCACGCGATATACATAAAACGAGCTAGACAGCAGCCTTAAAGCAAGACTCTTTCGATGTTTTTATTACAAAATATAATTGAATCAGACAGTTTTATCTCTCTTTAGACAGTTTTATGGCATTCGAATAAACACTGAATAATCAGCTTTATTATTTTATAGATTTAATCTCGATAATAAAGTAATTTATACTTACATAAACATTTTTATCTTTATTTTTTTATCGTCGACTTAAAGAAACTTGATACTTTATATTATATTTTCTTGGAAAAAAAGTAAGAGAGAAAAAGGGAAATTAAAGGGAAAAAATGAATCGAACAATAATACATATTATTGTAGTACAATGTCCATACCTTAAAGAATTAATGGTAGACGCAATATATAATGTACAGGGAGCGTTTTTCTACATATTACTACACACAAACTTATATATATATACTTCTTTTTATATACTCTGCGATTCGTAGAATAGAATTCTAAACCAAACCACGCACGCGTTAGTTTTACAATTTTTCTTTTCTCTTCTTATGCCTTTATCTTGTGTGTATATCTGATGTTTATTTTTACTCGAATTATCATTTCTACTAGGAAATTGAGAGAGGTTACAATAAACTAAGGTTACAGTAGCCATAATGTGAATTAGGAACGCCTAAAGTGTTTTCTGTTACTTTCGACTAATTGTAGATAATAAGCCTGTATGCGCTTAACGAAATCGATTAATCAATTATTCGCATATTCCTCGCCACAACAAAAAAAAAAGACAAAAAATTAGTAACGAAATTTCAGTTTGCTGTTAATTATAAGATAAAAAAGCAAACTAGAAATATAGTATCACTGCGTATCCAATTTTTTTTGCTTAAAGAGAACAATTTTGGTTTTTAGGAACGACCGCATGGGATAAATATGAAAGTCTTGTTATCATGAATCGTTACTATTTTAATCTTCATACTTTCTCGTTGGTCTCGTCGTTAAACGTTCTCTTTTAAAGGCCTTTTATTTTTTTTAGACCATACTTACAAGAAGATTGTTGTTTTATCTGGAAATTTCATTCTAGAGCACCAGTTAAAGGATTGCCTTCCGTTTCGGTAAATTTGGACAAAAAACGAATGCGTTCTCCAAAGGCACACATACATACATCCACGCACACGTAACCCAATCGGGTTCGTGTTTTTCTTCCGATTAGAAATGAAATGGAAGTTAACAAGCGCAGTCGCAGGCACAACGACGTACGCGTTTTTCACGATGGTGTGCTGCGAATGGTTCTGGTACAGAACGCACAGAACGAGGTTGAACATCTGTCAGGAAGGAGAAAGATGTCAATTAGATAAGGAAATTTTTCGGAATTTTAATAATTTTTCGAGATTCTCAAAAACTTACAATGAGGTCGATCCTCCTCTGATTGTTCCTGGTTCTGTTGTGCGTGTATCATAGATAGTCCTTGCTGATCCTGTAGATCATGCTGTGCTTCCTGCTGTTCACTCGTCTGTCCATCGCTGACTTGCGCCCTAGCTTCGACAGGAACTTCCAAGGATTGTACTGGTCTTAATGGAAGCGGGAATCTTGGTACTGGGAAGGCACGACCTTCTACAACCTATATGTGAAAGTTATGCATTTTTATGTGAAAAACGTTTTTCTAAGATTTTGGTATTTTATGTAAAATTATTGGCAGCGGTGGGATTCGAACCCACGCCTCCGAAGAGACTGGTGCCTTAAACCAGCGCCTTAGACCGCTCGGCCACG
>JARQTJ010000361.1:0-17969 GCA_030142635.1 Trachelus troglodyta
GGCACCTCATTTCTAGGTATTCCGTTCAGCATTACTGTTTGTGCTGTTCTTATTCTTTGTCCGTCGTGATCTCTCTTCCTGCTCATCCTCCTGCAATGTCATGGTGTTGGTGTGATTTCTGGAAATGTGAGAGAGTGTGAGGTCGCGTGCAATACAATAATGTTCCTAAATTATTATAATAGGTAACTTACAATAAATAACGCATGTTCGTCGTGGATCGGTTACATTCGGTGCGGTCCTTGACCTTTTGCTAATGTGGTGCTGAAGGAAGGGGGGGGGGCAATAAGGGGGTTGCGTTGCGTCGGACGTAACAGTACCACTGCCAGAACTCCCGTGCAATCTTGTTGAACTTGGGATATTGAATCCCACCTTGAATCACACTATTTCGCAGTTACGCTCTTGGCTCCCAAAGCTTTTCAGTGCGAAGTATGCCGCAATTAGTTCGAAGTAGTTTATATGTTGAGTTTTTTCCATTTCATTCCAGAAACCTTGCATACTCACCCCTCTGCAGCATGCTCCCCAACCTATTAGCCACGCATCTGAGCTTATTTTAAGCTTGAATTTTAGGGTTCTAATAGGGTTGATCTTATGTAGACTATTATTCCACCATCTAATGTCCTGTGCAACACAGTCTTTGAGAGCCATCCTCTTGTCAAAAACTCCGTCATTTACCAGTAAAGCTAAATATTTTTCTCTCTCTAGTTGTTTGCAGTACACACTACTGTATGCAACTCCTGGCAAACACGACACGAGGGTCCCTAGAAGTTGGACTACCTCTCTTATTTTGTATCGATTCCCAATTATGAATTTGTCGAGTATTTGTTTCACTCAACTCTTTTTCCTGTCCGTTAACTCCACTATGTATTGTTCTCTGTGTCCAGTACAAATCCGAGGTATGTGCAGCGTTTGCTTGGTACCAGGCAACGCTTTCGATAGTTGATGGTGAACCCTAGCCTCGGTAGTAGCGTGATGGTTTCTCAAATGTTGTGTAAGCATGGTATGTAAGTTTCGTCTATCAGCAGCAAGTCGTCTATGTATATTATTGATAGTAGGTCTCTGACAATTGTTGACTACTGGTTTCATTATTTTGGTAAAGAATCATTGGGGCTGTGCGGAGACCAAATGGGAGGCAAGTGAACTCATATAAGCGGTTAGAAAATTGAAATCGAAGGGATTTCCTGCATGAGCTGTGCATGTTTACCACAAGATATGCGTCTGTTATGTCTAGTGTTACTAGAAAATCATTAGGTAATATAAGGTTTAGTGCTGTTTTCCTATCTTCCATCTTGAAGTGTGCTGTCGAAATAAATTGGTTTAGCATTTTTAGATTTATGATAAATCCTTTTGAACCGTCTGTTTTCGGTCTCAGAAAATACGGTGATATGAACTGTCCCTCACAAGCCTTACACTGGACAATAATTGCTCCCTTTTCTAATAGCGAGCCGATAGCCTCTTGGATTTCCTGCAGTTCTTCCTTCGAATAGTTAGGTTGCACTGGTACATTTCCTTGGATCAGAGGGCTGTCAAACTTTATTTAATATCCTTTTATACATTCTATAATGACTCTGTCATTTGTTATTTTTTCTCCATTCTCTCACTTGATCCTTTAATTTCCCAGTTTTTGTGCTTACCTTCTGCGTTAGTGACTCTGACGACTCCTCGTTCGCCACTTGACCTGGTCTCGGTTCTAGAATATCCTCTGATGAGTCTGACCCTTGTGATACGAGTTTGATCCTGTTCTTGTGTATCTTGAATGTTCGCTCACTTGCTTTGACTTTGCAAGTGGGCTTCGCCAATTTAAAGAATTTTGTCTCTGAGACTATTTCTTCGCTAACGTTGCTTGTGTTTTAATGTTTTGACCAGTTTTCTTTATCGGTTTTGCGTCTTTGATCCTTTCTGACAGCTTTGTGCCGTATAGCCACTCGTCTGTTTCTATGTTGTCTAGGATTGGTCTTACTTGCTTGATCCAGGTCGGAGATATGAAGACTCTTCTGCCCACCGACTGCGAATGATGCAGCCTTGCCATTATTTTCTTTGCATCGCAGAGATTTTCTAGAAGGATTGATCTGTCAATGCCTTCCTCCTCTTCGTAGAGTATAATTGAAATGGTTGTGCCCAACGCTGCCATGGCAGATCCTAGTAGATTTTTTGCCTCCTGAAAATGGCGGTCTCTCTTCCTGGTTACGTCAGCCATAGTTGCTTCAATCTCCAGGTTCACCTTGGGTGCCTCTCATGGACAGTCTCCTTTCCTACTGTATTTTTTACAGGATAACTGTCATCCACTGTCGGGTCAGCTCCTAGTTTATCAACCGCCACTTCGTCAATTTTAGGTTTATTTTCTTCTGTATTCTGTACAGAAATACTAGCTTCGTCGCCTCCGGTTTTTGCGTTTCTCTCTCTTTGCATTGAGACGTTAGAACTTGTTTGCCTGTTGGGCATGCTCTCCTGATTCTCATTGTCGGACGAATCAGATGCATTATCCTCTGTAAAGGGGTACATGTTAGTACAGGATGTCTTCCCTTATGGGTAAGTTTTTCCCGTCTAATAATTTAATCGACTATGTTGTTTCTTATCTGCGGTTGAAACATTTACCATATTTCCATGTTGTGGCGTAGTTCTTTCTAATGTCTTCTTGACCGCTATCTTGGCTGCCTCATTCTGTTTCTGTAACTCCCTCATTTCATCCTCTATTTTTCTTAATTTGACGAGTAATATTCGTCCTATGTCTTCCTCTTCTGGCGAAGTCTTCCTTTCGTCACTTCCTGACATTTTACCTTCACTGTCTCTATTATTCACTATTTATTTAAACAAAGCTCTCTCTCGTTGCAAACTCTCCTGCATAACGAAACAATATGAAGAAGCCAGCGCACTGGCAGCGGGAGAGGAAAGCAAGAGTACCAACTTTTCTTCTCCCCTAGCTCTCAAACTTTGTGAAATTCCCTAGGAACGGGTACTATTACATTAATCTTCGAAGGAGGAAGCTCGAAGTGTAATAAAAGGAGAGCTTCGTACAACAGTAGTCCTCGTGCAAACGTGTTAGTTTGTCAAGTTTAATTTATCAATCAATTTTACTATAGGCATTCATTACGTGGAGAACACCTTGTCTTAATAATTTCTTACGAAACAAAAGAAAACTTACAGCATCTTTAGTTTCTAGTTCAAGAATAGTGATATCCAAGCCACTGTCATCCTTTACAGAAATGGATTCGAACATCGCAACTTCAAGAAAATCTTCATTGCTTAAAGCATTGTCCTTGTTAATGGTGACTTCCACAGAACCTGCATTTGGAAGAATATGGCCTCTTTATATTTTCATGTGGCCGTTGGGCTTTGCAGTATCAATCTGTGCTATGCCTCTTTCAAATAGTTCAAATTCCCTGTTAATCTTCATCTTTTTGTGTAGCTTGATTCGTTCCTCTTCGCTTTCATTGTCATGCGATTTTTTCACGTAGCAAACGTGTGATTATTATAAAAGTGCTTTTGACAAACGAACTCGAAAAACATGTTTCATTCTAGGCACAACGAAAAGGTAATGATGTAAAACGTGTGTTGATTGACATGAGGCATGTCTCCCTTGCTGCTGGACTGTAAATGTTCTTACATCTAGCAGAGCGTAAGGTTAGGTTAAGTAAGGTTGTAAACATTGCCTGGTTTTGGTAACTTGAGATCCGACGTTATTATGACCCGCCGTAGCTTTTTAGCAGAGCTGCCCGTTCTCGTAAGCCACACCTTATACTTCTGCTTCGGGCCGCCCCCAGGTCGCTTACCCTGCAGCTTCGTGGTCACCAAGAAAATTCTTAGCCTTTCGACGCCTTCGTGGGGTTTCACTGATTACCTTTACGGTCACCAGCTGATGCTTTTAATGACCCTATCAGCATGTCAATGCTTTATGCCCAGGCCTTTATTGCTGCAATTGACCCTCGGAGTACTCCAATTTCTGGTGCTGGTGCGGCGAAGCTCCTTGGGGCTCCTAGATGCTGATTCTCCCCGATGCATAATTTCCGCATTCTACACGGTGACGTTCTCTCGGTCGAAAACCAAACTTGACACCTAAAGTTGGATGAAGGTGAACTGAATTTTCGTATTAATTCACTAATTCACTTTATTCTTTACTTCTGCTACTATACACTTTGTTGGTTGGAATGATACTGCCTCCCTAGTGGATTTGGTGCTCGTTATACACTAGTGTACTCCCATCCGGGGTTTTACCAGACTATTGAGCTACTTAACTATCACAAAAAGTTGTTAACAAAAGTTGATCGCTTTGATGTGCTCGTCAATCCGATTTGGGTTTGGTCGACCTTGGCTTGACCTTGCGGTTAGTCCTTTAGGTGGATATGCTCTTAAAGTCAAAGTATGACCTTCAGAGGTCATTTGGTTGACTCCCTTCATGGTTGATGTTCACACCCTCTAAAATCCTCCCTATGTCTCCTCGGCTTCTGGTTGCCGAATATTCCATCCTTGCTGAACCCTTCCATTGGCCTGATGTTGACTGCCCTTTCTCCGAGGTAGGTAGTATGGGATTACCACCCAATTCTATTTTTTGACCTTGACTAGAGATGGTTAAGGGCGAATTCGTTCGTTGGTGAAGGTTAGTGGTGAGTAGGCGCCACCCATTTCCATCTCTTAACTTTGACCCAGCCTGTGCTTGGGTGGGGTCTCAACTCCCCCTTTCTATCCCTTCACCTTGGTCAATGGCTCCTTTTCTGTCAACCTTTCATATCGGTGCAGTGGGATTTAATGGTAGGTGGATGCTACTGTTTCCATCTTCTGATCTTGATCCGAGCGGTGTGCAGGTGGAGTTGAGCCTCCCCTTTTTCATTTCTTCTGTGCATTCAATGGTCTCTTGATGTCCCCCTTTGCGGGTTTTGCAGTGGGGTTTTGCGGGATCTCACTCTCTACTTTCTTCGGCATGTGTTGTGTTGGAGTTTGATGGGGTTTTCCCCTCTTCACTTATTTTGACCTTGTTATTACCCTCGGCTGTCGTGAGGACGGCCACACTCTACCCCTCATCTTGTCCTTCAGTTCCTTCTGAAGGCCAGAATGCTCCTCTAGAAGGCCGTCGAACTATCGTAGAAGCTCCTGGGAGGGTTCCAGACAACTCTTCTCGTAGAAGATTCTCTCCAGACTAAGCTCTGTTTCGCCCTCCACGATGGTCGCCTCTGGGATAGGCTTCTGGGGTGCATCGTCTACTTCCGCCCGATCTCTGGAAGATCTGGAAACTGCGCCATCAGCTCTGTTGGACCCTCAGTGGCTCCCTCCTGTCCTTCCTCCTCACAGACGTCCTGTATTATGTGCACCAAGTCCGCCTGCTGGATCTGGGTCTGGAGTGCTCGCCCTAGCACCCGAGTCCTGGCAGTCCTTTCCCTCAGTACCTTCTCACCCCTAAGATGCACTCGCCGGATCGTGTCGTCCCTGTTCCATCTTCGGTAGCGCCTCCATTTGCGCGGGCTCCCGTATATTGTCCCGTTGGTCCCTGGCCACATATCTTCTTCTTGGTCGGAATTTGAATCCTCCACCAGAATCCTGTTGTTGGTGCTAGATTGTGGCTCTTCCCTAAGGGGTTCCAACAGGAGCGTCAGTGGCAATCGTTTCAGGTAAACTCGGACCTTCCTTAGTTTCATGACTCTTGGCGGCTGTGGGCCGCCTCTTTTTCCTCGTCATCCGTGACCTGCTACATGGCTTTGTCCGGTTGCCAGTCTCCCCCAGACGATGTGTCCTCGCCTTCCGACATCTCCACGTCCATTTCTCTGCTTCCGCCCGGATGAAGGTCCCCTGGCGATAAGCAATCTCCTGTTGCTTCTTCATACGTGGGTGATGGGTTTCGGAGGTTGGTGGGCTCCACATCCTCTACGACTCTCCAATTTCCTCCACCTGGTTGTCCCCGGATCGTGGCCTCCCTTCGGATTCCTGGAATCCGCTATACGCCCTGGGATTTGGCCCTCCGGTCTAGGCTGAAGCGGACGCTTGCGTTCCTCTGCCTGAATCCATTTCTCGGTCATTGTCCTTTTCACTTTCCGGCGTGGCTGGGATGAGCGTACACCCGTAGATTTCATGGCTCAGCTCTTCCAAGCGCCCCAGGTCCCTCTCTATGGCCTCATCCAGTGAGCGCCGCATCCGGCGCGCCATGTTGCGCCGAATTTTCCACACTTCCGTAATGCTCCTCCACTCTTGGAGACGTTGCCTCCGGTAGCCCACAGTCTCCTAGATCACCTGCTGTAACTCGTTATCTCGCTCTATGGTTATCTTTATAAAAGACTGAGTCTTGCCTCGGCTTCGGTATTTATATCCTTCCTCCCCTCCAGATCCCTTCAAACCATTGAACCCATAGAAAATCGTCCTCTGGTCCTTCGTTTGGTTATTGGGTTTCCTTTCGTCTGCATTTTCTTCAAGTGGAATCGGATCTCCAGATACCGTGGACCTCCGTTCCCGGGATACGGATGCACCTCCGTTGCACTCCCCTGGACGATTGAACCCATAGTTAGGAAGCTCATGGAGTTGGATTGTCTGCCGGAGTCTCCTCAGAAATTGCCTCTCTTTAATCCCAATCGGGTGTCCCTGCCTTCCGTCGAGTCCTTCTGGTCTTTTCAGTTGTTTCAAATTTAGATTCTTCAGTGCGCCCTTATTGTCCTCCTTCGGGCCATTGCCCCTATAGATCGGGAACTCTTGAGGCCGAATCATTGATAGGGATCTTTGTGGGAGTGGTCCTTCTTCAAACCGAATTGGAAATGAGTTCTTCCAGACGTGCCCGTTGGCCTCTGGTAGACTCTCCACTTGGTCATCGAATTTGTTTATGTCGTCTTCCATTGAACCATTGACCTCATAGATCGGGAGTTCATGGGGCTGAGCTTTTTGACGGGATCTTTTTATAAAGACTTCCTCTTCAATTCAAATTGGTTTTGACTCTTTTGCCGTGGGTCTTTTTGGTCCTTTTTGGTACGTCAATTCCTCTTCGGAGCTCTCCCCATTGACATCCATGATCCGGTGAAGGGAGGATTTTCTTATGTTTCTCCCTTGCATGTCCTTCCCCTATCCTTGCGACCGATTCGAATTTGGCCCATTTTTCTTCTCTTTATCGGGTACCTCAATGGTCCTGATCCTTCGTATTTCCCGCTCCTGTTGCTTTGCTTCCCAGTTTGTGTCCTTTTGCTGGTTCGATACGCCATCCTTTTTGTTTGTATTGTTATTGTCCTCGACTGTCGCGAACGAGGCCAAAAGGTTAGGTTTAAAGGTGTGCTCTAGTAAAAATTATACCGTACTTTGTCACATGGGAGCAAACTCATTCATTTCGCCAACAACGTAGTAGCCGTATATGATTTGTAGATTACAGGTAACCACAACTTCGAAATGTGAAGTTCAATGTACATATAAGAATGATATATTCTAAGTTTTAGTAGGGTTTTTTCATTTTAATCTCTGTATCAGACGACAGGACGCTTAAAATATTTGGAATACCTTTTTTCATCAGACAAGTCATATGGACGACCAATAAACGTTTTGATAATATTCCATGACATGTTATATCGGACACCGTAGCATACTTTAAGTTCCATGTGTGATATACACTACCCGTATCCAATCGATAGAAAAAATGTAATCCTAGTTTTTGAAGGGTGCCAAACGTTTCTGGAAAAAAAAAGTTTGCTTTCACTCCTTTGTTCAGTCTCATAGTAAAAGCAAATTTACGCTTGTTCAGAAACGTTCAGCACCCTTGAAACAATATGATTGCAGTTTTTGATACCGACCGCAGTGTATCACATCGCTTTAATTACATATAACGAAATGAATAGGGTGGATGGATGTATGGATGTATGTGTGTAACTGCAGATTTTGTTTGTATTGATCATATTGATAACGGTATTGTCGAAACTTATCTCGAATGCTCATATAATTGCGTTGGTTTAATGTATCGGTTATAAATTTCTAACTATTTTGTATATGAACAATACACTACCTAAGCAAAATATCATCAGAAAGGCGACCGTTATTCAATTATTAGTTAAGCAAATAATCTATGTCTAAAAAACCACAAAAATAATCGGCAGTTCTGAATTCAGTTGGCAGATGCTGTCATCTTCTTCCACTGAGCCTCTGATTCAAGGCAGGTCACTTCACTGTTGGAGCATTAATTACGAACTTCCTGCATCCCGGGACGCGATAAACCGATAAATAAGCCAAAGCCCCAAAAACCTAATTTCAGAAAACTGGGGACAGCAGCAGTCATAGTTCAGCGGTTGTGAAAAAGCAATGACGCTGCCAGAATTTTGAATTTAGTACTAGATGTATCCTAGGCTTGTTCAACAAAGATTAGTCCATTACTCTGTAACTAACCGCTAAGCCTCGCGATACAATGTCCTCTACGAGAGACCTGAACAATATTCGTCAGAGGAAAGGTAGTACTCGGATATTCGGTTCATCTTACACGGAACTATTCTCTATTCGATGTAACGATACGCACGCGAGAAATTAGACAAGATAATCCTATAACTCAAGGAAGTGAACAAGATCAGGTAGTAATAATGGTTTGTCGCCAAACAAATTATTCGGAGCACATCGAAACATCAGGTAACAATTCTTCAGTGTCACCGAGGTATAAGGCTAAATTCAATAATACATTTTGAGAATACAGAAATTATTATCGGAAGGCACGGAATCTTTCCTGGCTGGCGAAACGCGAACATCTCTTAGGCCGAAACCGGGAAGAACAAAACGGAGTAGATCTGAACGTGCCAATAAGCGAAAGCCAAGACAGAAAAGATTTCGCGCTTTTGCCAAAGTGCTTACCTAAGCGTTACATTTTGATACCATATGCGAGACGACTACTTAGCGAAACCGGCCAAGACGGCTCACAAGAACGTATGTTGACACGCTAGGGAGATAACTACCGGCATGGTCTTAGACTATAAAAGTAGTCCCCTTTTCGGCCAATGATCGTCGCACAACAATTATATCTCATGTTCCATTCTCGAAATCACTATGTAGTACCGTTTCCGTACCCTAGATATCACGACAACTTTCAGCTAAAATAAAATAAAGGTTGGCAATCCTCACGACGCCGTTGTCCCGCTTCATAACGTTTTTTGTGCCCTTTGATATCACACGTGTTCTAAGTCAATCTAGTATAAAAGTGCCCCTTTTGAAGGATTTTGGTTCAAGAAAGGTGAATAATTACAACATAGAAATGAACAAACGCAAAAGCGAATTGTCTGTACGGGAGATTTGCCAAAATAAGATAGAGAAGTATCAAAAATTGATGAACGAAGCAGCGGCGTCGACCTTGGTAGACAATGAAGACGGCCATCTTGACACGGACGAAGGTAAATGATTTTATTCATTGATTGGACGATCCGGTAGTTTTTTTTATCGTGACTTTCACGGTTGTACCTTTTGACTAAGTCAAATTATGGACGTTCTTAAAATACGTCGGACGACCTTCTCGTTTTTAAGCGACCAGTATCATACCTTTTATGACTAGGTTTAAACCTAGATCTTCTGCCTTTGACGGCTCAGAAAAGGATGACCAGTCAGAGACTATGATCTTCGACGACGAAAATGATATCAACATTGCTAATGTGGAATCGGCATCAATAGAGCCTCAAAAGACGAGCGTTAGGGAGGTTCCCCAAGCTTAGTGAAAAAACCCGTGAATTGCTTAGTGTCGAGAAACGCCAACAGAAAGATCAGACCTTTGAGTTTCATCCAGAGATAGCAGACTGCTGGAAGGAAATTGTGATGAAGGGTATGGAAGTGGAGGCAAGGGAGGGCTTGGAGGAGAAATACCCCAATAAGGGTAATTGCCCATTGAAGACACCGGAACTCAATCCTGAGCTGCTGCCGCTTTTGCATAAGACAGCAACGAACAGAGACAAGTATTTAGCGGCTAATCAAGCGCTGTGTGGCCGGAGCTTAGTTGCCCTAGAAAAATCTTTCTGCGCTATTTTTAAAGATGAGTAAGAGCCTATTGACAAGGACACTCTCTTGGAATGGCTAAGTGATGCAACCAGTATGTTTTGCGATTTGATGTTCCAGTTGTCTAAGACAAGGAAGTTCCAGGTATACCATCACGTTGACGAGAAACGTAAATCCATTCTTGAAGAGTCTAAGACGGATGATTTCCTGTTCGGTGAAGACCTATGTAAACGCATCAAGACAGCCTCATCTGCGGAGAAGACAGGGCTAACCTTAAAAACTTCTGCGGAGAGAAAATTCTCAGCAAAACCACGCCAGTTTTTAAACTGGAAAAGCTCGTCTATATCGCAGAAGGGCCAAGCACAGACGAGCTACATTCAGAAGCCGTTCCAGAGATTAGCTCAATCCAACCGGGGACACACGTCGAATCGAGGATCATTCAAGATGCAGAGCCGACCGAACCAGTGGAACAATTCGAACAGTTCGAACAGCAAGTAAAGGTGAATGAAATTGCAGGTCGTTTGAGATTTTTTACACAAGCTTGGTCCAATAGTACGTCAGACAATTTCGTATATTCGACGATTTTGGGTTACAAAATCCCCTTTGCATATACCCCCACTCAATCAATGGAACCTCGAAAGTGTTTGTCGAACGATGGAAACAATGCAACAATCCAGGAGGCTTTAGATTATATTATGAATCTGGGTGCAGTAGTAAAATGTAAGGAAGTTCAGGGACAGTTTTTATCAAGTATCTTTCTCGTTTCCAAGTGTGACGGTAGGATGAGGCTAATTCTAAATCTTAAACAGCTTAATTCGTTTATAGAAACTGAACATTTCAAGATGGAGGACATTAGGAAGGCTTTGAAACTGATTTCCAAAGGATGCTTCATGGCAAATTTACATCTTCAAGATGCGTATTTCACTATCCCCATTCATAAAGAGTTTCGTAAATTCCTTAGGTTTCGATGGAACGGACAATTGTACGAGTTCGTTTGTTTGCCCTTTGGGTTGAGTACAACCCTTGGGTGTTCACGAAGGTATTAAAACCGGTGGTCGGTTTTTTGAGAAATTTAGGTTGGTCCTCTGTAGTTTACTTGGACGACTGGCTGCTACTAGCAGAATCTCAAGAACTCTGTCAAAGGAATGTCAGTGTCTCGAAGAATCTTCTAGAATCATTGTACTTTATTTTGAACGTTAAAAAGAGTAACTTAATACCATCGGTCACATGTCAGTTCCTGGGGTTTGTCCTCGATTCATCTTCGATGACGTTGGAACCTACCGAAAGAAAGAGGAGTATTTTGGATCTGGTTCTAAAGGTCAAGGAGACAAAAATTTGCTGGATTAGAGAATTCGCGCGATTCGTTGTTAATATCACAGCTGCATGCCCAGCTGTTGATTACGGATATTTCCATTCTAAACCATCTGAGCGCGAAAAATATTTGGTATTATTAACATCTGGAGGAAACTACGAGGCCAAAATAAAGTTAGAAACTTCATTGGAGAAAGAATTTATGTGGTGGCAGGAAGGTATTATGCTTACATAAAATCCAATCTGTGGCACCTGAGAAAGGGCCAGTACAAAATGTGATGTTCTGTGCGTCGCGCAGGGCCCTAGGGTGAACCGCCCCTGGGTGAGCAAGGGTGCGCAGAGCTACGGCGCAGAAGCGGAGAGGGGGGCTTGAGGGAGGTGTGGGAGAAGAAAGAAAGCGTGTCGCGGAGGAGTGTGCGAGTTTGTAACGTCGATCGAAATAAAGGACGAAATACGTATCTTGATACACAAGCAATCCTCATTTTTTGACCATCCTTACAAATCCGACAATCAAATTATAGTCTGACTATATTTTCTGACGCTTCCCTATCAGGTTGGGGTGCGTTCATCGAGGACCAAGTGGTTTACAATCAGTGGTCCACTAGGGAGAAGTCTTATCACATTAATTGTCTCGAACTGTTGGCAGCATTCAACGGACTAAAGTCTTTCGCTTCTGAACTGACAGGATGCGAAATCCTATTGAAGATTGAAAATTCAATGGCTATTGCCTATTTAAACAGAATGGGAGGAACGAAATATAAGCGTCTGAACAACATAGCATATGACATTTGGTCCTGGTGCGAGCAGCGACATCTCTGGATATTCGCAACGTACATTCCGTCTAAAGAGAATACGGAAGCCGATATGGCATCGAGAGTGGACAACATCAACACTGAATGGGAGTTGGCACCTTGGGCATTTAGGAAAATCTTGAGTCGATTCGGTGAGCCCAAGGGGGACTTATTTGCTTCTGACAAAAATTCTAAGTGCAGATATTTCTGCTCCTGGCATAAATCCGCAGGAGCCTTTTGGATAGACGTCTTCACTCTTAGGTGGGATTCGCTAAACTTTTTTGCTTTCCCACCCTTCTCCTTGATACTAAAGACGTTGCGGAAACTTCTAAACGACCGAGCTTGTGGGATAGTTGTAGTCCCAGATTGGTGTGCACAACGGTAGTATCACCTCCAATAGTTTTTAAACTAGCGACTGATTCGTTAATTGCTCCCGACAGGAGAATCCAGCATCCGTTAGCCGGTAAACTCACACTGATGGCAGGAGAACTATCCGGCAAGCCTACAGGAAGCGAGGGATCAAAGTGGACGCAATAGAGCTACTTCTATGCTCAGTAACAAATGAGACGTTAAACCAGTACAACAAACCAATAGCCGATTGGTCGACATTTTGCGAAACGAAAGGTTATGATGTCTTCAAGCCAGAAGAATGCATTGTGATGGAATGGTTGACTGACAAATTTAGGCAAGGTGCATCGTTCGGAACGCTGAACACTTGTAGATCTGCGTTATTGCTTTTGTGTGGAGACTACATAGGGAAAAATCCATTGATCTCACGGCTATTGAAAGGCGTCGCTAAGAAAAGCTCAGTAAGCCTAAATACGATCGTATTTACAGTCTCGATCCAGTAATCGAGAGATTACGGAGAATGACGCCATTGGAAAATCTGAGCCTCCAACAATTAACAATTAAACTGGCGGTTTTACTTGTTCTAGTCACGGCTCACCGTAAGCAGACGTTGATCTCTATTAGAAGGACCAATATAAAGAAGATTATAGATGGATACGAGATTGAAATCCCAAAGAGGATCAAGACTTCGAGGCCGGGTACTTATCAGCCTCTTTTATTAATACCTCGGTTTTCGGAAAACCCGAACCTTTGTGCGGCGTCGACATTAGAACGATACTCGGGTCACATCACCGTTGGCAAGAGGGTTCGATAACTTATTCGTTACCACGAGAAAACCGCACTAGGTAGCATCCAAAGACACCTTGAGTAGATGGATAAGGTCATTCTTGATGGAATGCGGTACTGGTCGAGAGTTTTCACCACATAGTATTAGACACGCAATAACGTCTTCGGCCTTAGCGAAGGGAGTCGATATTAGTATTATCAAAAGTCTGGCAGGCTGGTCAGAAACTTCAAAAGTTTTTGATATTTTCTATAACAGACCTATTGTTAAAGATAAGAGAGAATTTGCTAAGACAGTATTACCTTAACTTAAAATAGATATTTATCAACAAGAGTCAAGTAAACATTGATATTGACACGTTGAGTCTATTTATTGTGTCACCTTGTTCGATTGTTTGAATAATAAAATTATTCTTGCTACAAAAATCAGTCTTCAATGACATTTTTGGAGATAGCTCTAAACATCTTACATGGTGATCTCAAGAACGGAACATGAGACATAATTGAACGATCGAGCCAGCCCGCCGAAGCTCGATCACAATTATGTCGATTGTTTCCTTCGAAGAGATCACTTCCACCCCCCCCCCCCCGAAAAAAAGGAAAAAACCCGCCCATGATCTCTTCGGGGATTACAACGCTAAATCATATGAAGCAGGACGACGGCGTTGTAAGGATTGCCAGCCTTTATTTTATTTTAGCTGAAAGTTGTGGTGATATCTAGCGTACGGAAACGGTACTACATAGTGATCTCTTCGAACGAAACAATCGACATAATTGTGATCGTTCAATTACTCACTAGTATTGCTACGCGTAAATATGGAAGCATGCCACTGAACTCAAAATAAAAATCAATAGCACTCAATAAAACTCGGAACATCACCAATAACCCCTCACGAGAAGGACGCGATAAACTCGATAATTAATTGCCGGAGCCCAGGTCAAAATTTAAATAGGTGAATCCCGTTCGTAGTCTAATCCGGCGGTATGACGTCACGTCTAACCCATCGACCCGGGACCTTCAAAACAGTTACAAGCTCACTGCCCTGGCTTCGGTGAGTCCAGGTTGCCCTTGTGGTGATCTTCGTCCGGACCAGGTGGTGACGACTAAGCAGCGAAGGTTCACGAGGCTTCGCGCCGGAGTAGCTCCTGCTCCCTATCCTCTTCGATACCGCTGATGATTCCCTCTCGGAACATTGGTATCGGCAGTAACGAGAAAAACGAGATGGTCCATGGCGATGCCTTCTTCCATGCCGACCACCGACTCATTTCGGGAGCCATCGGCAACGGGGTGGGGGCGTCTAGTGATTTTGGATCGTCCTCCACTACCCCAGTGCAGCCTCGTGGTGATCCTCCTCCAGTGACATGAACATGTTAGATGTTCTAGCCGAATTCGTTAGATGTTCTAATCGAATTCGAAATGGCTTTACAATAGAAATTAGCCTAATGTTCGATAATTCCGAAAAATTGTTCCCTGGAGTTCTTGGCCGGTAATTTACGTAACACGATATTAAAGGACGGCAATACGTCACGCATGATACAAACGAAAGTTAATCAATTCCAAACTTGTGACGTGAAATAACGTCACAATACATTTATCTAATTTACATGAGTTGTAAGTTTATTGTCCCATAAAGTTAGCGGTGTACTTAGTAAGTGTTAGTGATTGTGCGATGAAAATCTAATGAATGAGGTGATTTAATTGGTGCAATACTCTTCAATTAACACTGATGTATTAATATATGTCTATTTTTATCTTGTGATGTAATTGGAGGGTTTCATAGAGAAATAATTAAGTAAAGCACTTCAAGTAAAACCTAATAATTTTGATTGAAATCTTGTTATAACGTTGAATTTCGTATAAAAGTACCCAAATATATTTGATATGTATTATTGAGTTGGTTACGATGTCCATTAAAATAAATTTCACGGTGTATATACGTAGTATATGTGTATGTATGGTTTTAACAGAAGTCAAATATATGATAATTCAAAGGGACGACCTCTAGGTCGACCTCTAGGTTACTATCATTAAATAGTTGTCTAAGTCTCTGATTTTACCCATTGGTCGACTATGCATACATAATTTACTACATTTATTGGAGATTGCTGAAGGAGACAATCGAGTGCACTATTTCTATATTTTCACATAATGAAATAATAATATTAAATAAGTTATTTGTAAAGTTCTATGTAGTGTATATGCCTACAATGCACCTTAATATTCCAACAAATGAAAATTTTATTTCAGCGCTCTGTATCGCAGATCAATTTATCGCCGAACCATCGATTTTCCCTCTTCCGTACTTATTGGCTAGTTTGGGCTGTACTTTTTCAAGCAGCCGTTCATGTAGACTCGCCAAGAGGATTCACTGCTAGGTGAGTTTCAAATCATCCAATTAAATGAAGTTCAATTTAACGATCATAAGATATTAAATTTAATATAATGAAAAATTCAAATCACAATTTAAAAAAAAGAATACTTTCAGGAGCAACCTTTAACGATTCACAATGTAAAAGGCTTCTGTATAGCTAAAATTTTTGTCGCGGCCTGATTAAGTATACATTTTGTGTGCTGTATTACTATTTCTAACGATTTTTTCTATATCAGGTTCATGACCAATGTATGGGCCATGTTCGCCGTGGTGTTTCTTGCCATCTACACTGCCAATTTGGCAGCCTTCATGATCACCCGTGAAGAATTTCATGAGTTCACTGGTGTGGATGATCACAGGTTGGCCAAGCCCTTCTCGCATAAACCAATGTTTAAGTTTGGCACAATTCCATGGAGCCATACAGATAGCACTCTCGCCAAGTATTTCAAAGAGATGCACGCGTACATGAGGTCGTTTAACAAGAGCAGTGTTGCAGAAGGAGTGGAAGCCGTCATTAGCGGGTGAATTTTCTTAATATACATTATAATACAATTAGGATGAATTCTTTAGATATTGTGACGTTTATTTGATCCACTCAAAAGTCACGCACACAGACATCGATATTCTCAAGGAACCATCACGATAAGACAAAATTAAGGTTGGGTGCCAAATATTCATTAGGATACCAACGAGATGATAGTAGATCAAGATAGCTCCTTTGCGAAGAATTCGTTAGCTTAGCGTGGTGCGGAACGTGGTAGAGGGATAGGGATGATACGAGGAGAGAGAGAATGCAATGGCGGGAAATTTGAAGAAATAAAGACAACTAAATTAACACAATAATAGCGATGGCCCTTTTATTGGGACTTAAAAGAATAGTTAACAATGGCAGTCAAGCTAATTCTAAACCGTTCTAAATCCGGACAAGCAGACAAATAAGTTAGACAGGTTAACATACGATTACAGAAACATTGATTAAAGCAATAAAAGTAATAAATCATCGAGATAATTAGACAAAAAGAAGAAAAGGAAGGGACAGAGTGTCGCAGTCGAGAAGCGATAGCAATGCGATTCTTTCAAAGGTAGTCAATTACCAATAGCAAAATATATCGAAGAACAAACAGAGTGGTAGTCAACCAAATATTCGAGAAACGTATATTACTTGTTAGGAAAACAATAAGCTTCCCCATCGAATGGCGATAGCAAAGCGGATCGCCTGGACTCAGAATGAACCCTTAGTTCGGCGTACTGTCGTCTGCTCCTAAGTCCCTACCCTTGACGTCACGACAGAAGACTCGTTCAGTCTTGAAGTGCTGCGGTCCGTGCCATCTAGCGTGTCGTCCTCGCGCACCATAATTTAAATTTTCTTAGAGAACTTTATCCTTCCAGACCTAGGTAAACAGTACATTTTCATTTCGGAAAGTTTTTTTAATTCGCGATACTATTCGCAGGTCGATGATTCATCCCAACGGAGAACTATTTACTATCCCGGTATGCTCGTTTCTAGGACTTGCGTGCCCAGATCAGACCAGGCCTTTTGATATTGCTTCCGATCAGGACGGATCTCTTCGTTTTCGAAGCTCTCCAGGCAGCAGTTAAGCTCCTGTCCTGCCGGTCGTCGCCTGCTCGATATCATCCTTCGCTACAAGAGGTATGATAGCCTGCCTTCGAGTTTTGGCACTCCCTTGGCGGGTTTCCTCGACGTTCTCCGCTTACGGCAGCTATACTTCCATTGGTGATGATAGACGCATCGAAAAAGGGCGCGATCGGAAACACGTGCGTTTTTCTTTGGCACCTCTCTCCTGTCTTTCTGCCTCTGAGACTCCTTCGGTACGGCCCCGATAGATGTTCACTGGCTTCTTTTTGGAAGCTACAGTTCCGCACTGTTTTTCTGCGGGTGGTTCCTTGTTGTGGCTCTCATTGTTGGCTTCATGATGGTGGTGATTTACATGTTAGAGATAGATAAAAAGCGAATCGAATGAAAAAATTGTCTTATAAGAAACATTTATTTAAGTACATCACTTGAACTTTATTATCACTTCCTTTAATTAAACAATCATAAAACATATGTTTCACACATATTTTTATTGCACCTTTTCAGGGATATGGACGCGTTTATCTATGACGGCACGGTACTCGATTATCTCGTGGCGCAGGATGAAGACTGCAGGTTACTTACTGTTGGATCATGGTACGCCATGACAGGGTACGGTTTAGCTTTTTCAAGGAATTCAAAATACGTCCAAATGTTCAACAAACGTCTTCTCGACTTTCGAGAAAATGGTGAGTTTAATTGAAATTCATCTCCATTATACAGGATGTCCCAGAGTTACTTTTACACCCGACAGTGGGTGATAGCTGGGGGACCCCTGAGTACCCTCCCGCAAACCGTTTGCCAAAATTCACAATAGTTTTTAAATGGGAAGCATTTAAGATGCACCAATCAGAATGAAGA
>JARQTJ010000361.1:34482-47337 GCA_030142635.1 Trachelus troglodyta
CGCAAAAACTCGCTAACTCGATGTACGAATCACCATGCGCCACATTTTAGTTGCTCAACTGAAAATGTGAAATTGTTAAGGAACTGGTTGTCGGAATGTATATTTTTTTGATTATGAATAAAAGACATAAGCTATAATAAGTTGTATATTTATTTAACACGTATACATAGTAGTATTAAGAGAATACGTTTACAAATATTGAAACTCAATCTGATTTTACTGTCCACCCAAGTAACGCATAAGAAGTCGATCTTCATCTGCAACACGCACCATGTTTTGGAACAAATCGTTATCGTCTTTTAAGACTTTAGACATCCTCGCTGGTAGAAACGTTGATAAGCTGTTTTCAATGTCAAAGATTAATCTCATTCCGTATTTTGTTTGCATCTTCCGAATACAACTAATCTTGAATTCCTTCTGAGCCTCCAGTTCTGACAACTTTTTCGTTGGAAGATATGCGTCCAAACGACCCACCTTGTTAATTTTCGAGAAGTCCGTTTTTCTTAGTTGATCTTCAATCTTTTCACAAGATTGTTAATGCCTCTCTTCGTTTCACTTCCTCGAAATGGAGCAGGGTCGCTTATTTTTCACCGACAGCAATAGTGAAATTGAAGGTTTGACGGACAATGATCGCTGCGCCTCATCGAAGGGCCTTTTATACGAAGGCTTCAAGGTATTCCTGGAATTGTTTTGCATCGGTTCGAGCGATAAGACACCTACCCGAATTGCGCACTTTGAGCTCGAACTCTTCTTAAAAAAATTTCCGACGTGCATTCGGAAGTGCACGAAGGGCCGCTTATCTTCTGCGAGTAATTCGATACCCTGAATAACAAGATCAAAACAGTGTCCGGCTGCCGCCTGAAGTCTGCATGGGGGGTCGGGGGAATCATCGAAAGCTGCGGGACGGGCGCTGTCGTTCGAGACCTCCACGAAGGTTTCCAGGAATCGAATGGTTGACGAGGCCGACGAATTTCCTGGAATCGATGCTGCTGCATCGTTGATGCGCAATTCTGCGAGATAACGTTCAAGATCAAATCGGCTGAGGGCTGTCGTCTGAAATCTACACGGCTCGGGGAGGGGAGAAAGGGGGTTCATCGAAGCTTCTAGAAGCTCTCCGGGGTGAGGGGCAAGGGGCTGCCTCAAAACATCGCGCGAGAGGACCGCCGGCTCTGGGAGCGATCCTTCCCGACTTAGCACGGACACGAACCATCGAAGCTTCCAGAAGGTTCTAGAATGTTCTAGAGGGTTCTCGATTGTGTGCAATTCCTAGAATCGAGCGCAAAATTCCCGGAATATGACGCAAAATTCTCGGAATCGAGCAAAAATTCTTGGAATCGAGGGGTATTGATGACGTCACTTCCGGAAATCGTAGAGCTCACGACGGCAACTTAGCACGGACACACACCTTCGAAGGTTCTAGAGTGTCGGTATAGGTCGGTTACAGGAATCCTAGTCCAGAACCGGCCCAGCTATACTACTCACTAAATCATTAAACAATTTGCTTGAACAATATGACAGAACATTTATACAGGGTGAGTCGTTTAACTTAACATAAACGAGTATCTCAGAAAGGAAGCATTTTATGAAAAAAATGTTCTGACAAATTTCGTTTGATTTCCAGGGAGAAAGAAAGTGCTGTGCCGTTATTTTTTAATCAAGACGCTTTTCAAGATCTTTCGAAAGTCAACTTGGCTTTTTTAAATAGGAACGTATATTTTTTATTGCAGATTGTTATGCTGTACACGCAACCAATTAACTTTTGTCTGACACATCTTTTAATAGGACCAGTATTTTCAACAAACGAAGAAAAAAGTTAACTAAGGCTTTTTTCTAGCTCAAGCGAGTTTGAAAATGTATTGATGTTGAAGGACACCATTTTAAACACATATTATAATATTATTTGGCAATATTAATAATAAATAGGTTATTTACGCAAGAGAAAAATATTAATTAACTTTTTTCTTCTCTTCCGATTTTCGTATCTATAAAATTGCTATACTTATTAATAATCCCGGGACCCATGTAGGAATTGCCAACGCTTACAACAGGCCCAAGCCTTGGCCAATATGTTTCTTGATAATTGACCAAGCGTAACTCGCCTATGTTGGGCCGTAATTGGGTTGGTATTGGTCACCAGTATTGTTATTTTTTTAGTAATCGCCAGTATCGAACCAACACTAGGCTGATGTACTACTGCCAATGATGGGCCGGATATAGACTACTAACTGTGGGCCATCATTGGTTGCCCATCATATACCAGCGTTATTTATTGTTTATATTTGCCATTTTTAAACCGATACTGGCCAATGTCCTACTGCCAATAATTGGCCAAATAGTAAGAGTAAAATTTAGTAAGAGTAAAATTACATATATGACCAGAGACCCTAAGCAACACAAAAGTATACGAGAAGCACGAGCGATCACTAGTTCGCTGCCGCACCACCAGATGGCCACTGCAACTCGCAAGCAAAATCGGAAGACCCTGAGAATAATTAGTCCTTTGATGTTGCTGTTACTTTAATGCGATTTCGATATTATCTTGAATAACCTGATATTGTATTCAGCATCTCTCATTCGTGAGTGAATCATTTTTTGAGACCATACCGTCCGTTGAGAGGACTCTGGTTTTGTTTTCATTACAGTAACCAATCCAGCGTCCTCCGCCCGAGCACGGAATGCAGTTACTGTACGGGCTGTGGGTCATTATTCGTCGCAAATTATTTACCATTATTATTATTTTTTTATTTATCATAATATACGGTTGAAAATCATAGGCGTAGTACCCGTCTTACGATTTTAGGCCTATATTGCATTCATTAATGGGCCAATATTATTTTCATTTATTGGCCAACATTGGCAATCAGTGTTGGACCCAAGTTATCATCCGACTCTTAACACGTTGAGCGCCACGTCAGCCATCGGTGGCTGATACTCGCACCTCTAAGCAGCGCGTGTGGCCTGAGGAGAATTTCCTTATAAATTCGCGTGGCATTCAACATGTTAACCATGGCTAGGCCAGTCATGGTTGTTGTTATCGAGCCATTACTGGAAAAATGACCACCGATGCTGGCCCAATATTAGGCCTGCTGTACTTTCCTACATGGGTATCTACGCTTGATATTGAAATAACATTGAAAATACTGGTCCTATTAAAAAATGTTTCAGACAAAAGTTAATTGTTCTTTTATATAGCATAACAGTCTGCAATAAAAAATATAGGTTCACATTAAAAAAAACATAATTAACCTTGGGAAAACCTTGAACCGCGAATAAAAATAACAGCACAGCATATCCCCCCCCTCCTGCCCTCGCACCAAACGAAATTTGTTCGAACAATTTTTTCGTGAAATGCTTCCTTTCTGAGATATTCGTTTGCGCCAATTTAAACGACTCACCCTGTATATAATATAATGGTAATATCTTTGTTTTTAACTTTAATATATATAGTTTTTATTTGCAATACAACAGGAAACGGATCGCCCGGATATCATATTATAGCTAGTACCAGGGATAATCCCTCGCTATACAGAATATTTTTTAAAGAGTAGACTGGCTAAGGTGTGTACCGCCCGTATGGTAACTGTTACAATAATATTACCAATTCGCAATCCATAATTATATTGGGTGTTCCTAGATTGCCTTACTAACTAGGTACAGCGATGTTTTGGGAGCATCGCTGATCACGAAATTGACTTTCCTTTAATTTAGAGGTGCTTAGATTTTATGTTAGAACCGTTTAAAGTTGATCAATTGAAGTGAAGTGTCGGCAGAAACCTAGGGACCTCCGATTGTTGAGTTTTTTGCCCTTGCAATTATTTATCGGTGTACATTGTTTTTCGAGATACACGTTGCTGTAACTCCGGTAAAGCTAGCACCTTCACTGTATCCTAAGGAATTTAAAGGACTATTATAATTTAGTGCTATTAAATCGCTAATTAGTTGCTGTAGACCGACTTCAATTGCTGCCTTATATTGATTAAAAACTAAGGGGGGCACCAGATGAGTAAAAAGTTAGCACCCCCATGCGTAATCTTAGCCAAAAATGGAAAACTCAGATGGCAAATTATTTTACGATTTAATTGTTATTTAGTTGCTCTAATCCAAATTTATTTAAAAATTGATGCTGACTTCAGGTAAGAATCAAGTTAACATCCCCCATGTGTAATCTGAGATGAAAATGGCAAAATTCAGAGTTCATGCCTTGTTAGAAATTTAATTGTTTTCGATCTGTCATAAAATCACACCGGACTCGTGGACCGACTATAGCTCGTCATAGCTAATTTTTTAACCCTTAGGCCCTCGCACACTGTCTGACAGGTCGCCAATTTTATTGCTGTATAACTTTTGAATAAATGCGTAATTTTAGGTTCAGCTATATAATAGCAAAATCGAAATGCAAAATTCCGACTGATACGAACAAACTATAGTCCAATAGCAATAATAAATTTTTCAAAAGTTAGAACATTTACAAAAAAAAGTACATGTGAAAATGCAGTGTTCCCCCTGGTTCACCCTACTGGGTATGGCGAGCTAGGCATAAAATAAGCATAGTAATTTAGTACTATTTAATTGCTAATAAATTGCTCTATTCTCAATTCTGTTTCTAGCCGTTTAACCGGAAGTAGTGTCTGTGCCACGATACGGTTAAAGTTACCACAGCACGATACATGGAAATAGATGAACGTTGTAAAAGAACGTGAATATTTGTTAGTCACTTATTAGTTATTATATTTTTAAATTCGTTGATTCATTTTTGGGCCGGATATGCTATCTCTCTGATTCTGTTGCTTCATTCAGAAAAAAATGATGAGCCAGAACAGCGAAGCACATTTTAGATGAATCCTCATCTCTTTTTCTATGGGTGTAGTTTATTTTGCATTGTGAGTAAAAGAACTGAATTTGAGATTTTAGGTTTTCGCGGCCAATATTATCATTAATACTCATGGTTTCCGGATGGAAGCCGCGTCTGTGTTCAGCTTCGTGCCGACGTTTCGCAAACGTTTCAGTCTGCATCATCAGGGCGAGGAGGATCCGATACTGAAGCTCCCTGTTGTCAGGAAGTCTTAATATACCTATAGTTGCTTATGCGGATCAGTGCTTTGCCGATCATAAGTTGTTTAGTTGATCAGCTGATCAACTAAACAAAGTTCAGTATCGGAGCCTCCTAGCCCTGATGATGCAGACTGAAACGTTTGCGGAACGTCGGCACGAAGCTGAACACAGACGCGGCTTCCATCCGGAAACCATGAGTATTAATAAAAACTGAATTTATTAAAAATATAGAAGCAAATAAATTATGCAGGCCCTGACGTCCTAGTTTTGTTAATCGTAATTTAGATTGCACGTGAAATTACTAACTTTCTTGCATATCTTTTCTCCTTATACTTTCCGATTACGATCAGGATCCAGTTCGGATCATGAAAATGCAACACTTAAATAGTTTGTGCATTTCAAGACAAGTATTATAGTTTGATCTTGTTCAATTTAATTTTCTTATAGGAGTGTTAATATACTCGTGCCCCTGGATCGAACTATACTTGTAATTACATTCTAAAAAAAACAATTTAATTGTCATTTTTCATCTAGTTTGGCATTTCCAGCTCAGATTACACATGGGAGATGCTAACTAGTTTCTTGCCTGACGTCACCATCAGTTTTTAATTAACCCTCCGCGGTCGCACTGGGTGAAGAGTGGATACCACGGCTGTGTAGGCCACATTGGCACTATTACTACTCCTACCGCTTGTTCATTAATAATCTTCCTCAACGTACGCGTAATCAGTGCAAACGGTGGAAACGCGTAAAAACTCTCATTCTTCCATGAAACTGTGAACGCGTCGACCGCACTTGCTTGCGGATCTGGGAATTTTGAGTAAAATCTTCTACTCTTCTTGTTTAATCGAGAGGCGAACAGATCAACTGAGATAGGGCCAAATTGTCTTTCAATTTTAGAGAAAGCAGATTGTGACAGCTCCCACTCCGAGTCAACGTTGACATTACGCGACTCCCTATCGGCCTCAGTATTATCTGCTGACGGAATGTAAGACGCCTTTATCCATAACCTACGTTCCTCGCACCATTTCCAAATCTCTTTTGATAACAGACCTAAATGCCGGAAACGTACTCCGCCTGCTCTATTAATATAAGAAATTGCCGTAATATTATCTAGTCTAAGCAAAATTTCACAGCATGATAACTTAGATGCGAAGCACTTGATCGCAAAAAACGCTGCCAATAATTCGAGATAGTTGATATGTCTTTTCCTTTCGTCTTCCTTCCAAAATCCAAACGCCTCTACTCCATCACAGTAGCAGCCCCAACCAGTTAAGGAAGAATCAGAAAAGATTTCCATCACGTAATTCTGAGTTTTGATCGAGTTAGACCCAATTACCGTGTTTACTCTCCACCAGTTCAGATCTTCCACCATACTCTCGTTAATTACTATTTTTCCATTATAATCCCCACCATTGAATTTCAACGCTAGATATTTTTGCCTTTCTAATTGCTTGCAATGGATGAAACCATAAGCTACCGCTGGACAAGCCGATGCCAATGTCCCCAAAAACTCAGCGAATCTTCTAATTTTATGTGATCCGCCCACCTTAAACTCATTCACCAACTTGACAATGCCCTCTTTCTTTTTATTCGTTAAATTTAAAGAGAACCTAGTCGTATCGATGATAAAACCTAGGTATTTGCAAGTCTGAGACGCAATAAGTGAGCTTTTTTGGACGTTTATAATGAAACCCAACTCCTCCAAAATTTTAATAGCCTTCCACATATTTTCTTCACATGCAACTTTCGATTTATGTATGAATAAAAAATCATCCAGATATAACACCAATAACATCCCCAAAGACCGAAGCCTATAAACTATTGGTCTTGTTATCTTAGTAAATACATACGGGCTAGAACATAGTCCAAAAGGAAGACACAAAAACTGATATAACTTCCCTTTGAAACTAAACCTTAAGAATTTTCTGTGACTGACATGAATTGGAACTACTAAATATGCATCCTGGAGATCCAGACTTCCTAGATAGTCTCCTGGAGATATCAGCCCTAAAGCCGACCTAATATCTTCTAGCTTAAAATGTGGAGGATCAATGAATTTATTCAATTCTTTGAGATTAATATGAAACGATTTGAACCATCTAGCTTCGGAACTAGAAAGTACGGAGAGATAAATTGTCCCTCACACGTTTCACTTTCCTCAATTGCACCTTTACCTAACAATTTATCTATCTCTATCTGAATTCTCTCTGTCTCTTCGACAGAAAAAATTCTTTCCTCAGGAGGAAACTTCTGTAATGGCATCCGCGTAAATGGAATTTTATATCCCTTTACATAGCTTAATACAATTTTATCAGTGGTAATTTCTCTCCACTTATTCTCAAAGAAACGTAGACGACCTGCTATTTTCTTTACCTTATTCACTTTTTCGATGACGATTGGCTCGTCATCCTCGATGTTGATTTGGGCTGGTGCTGATACGTTCTGTGCGACTTCGGTTTGAACCTCAACGACCGAAATCTCTGGTTTTGGCCCACCTGACGGTAATCCGCAGGTGGGCGTTTCCAGTTTCCCTGATCCCGGGATTTGGATGACACCTTTGGTAGGTGTTTCTCTTTAATATTCGCACAAGCTCTTTCTATCTCCTTAACGTCCTTTACTTTGTCTTTGAGATCATCACCATAAAGCCATTCATTTGAAAGCATCGAATCAACCATCGGTTTAATGTTCTTATTTAATTGAGGAGTAATATATGACTTCCTTGCAACAGATTGCTGGTAAAAAACATCTGTGAGAATCTGGCCCGCATCACTTATGTAATCCGTAAGTGCGTCTTCATCAACGCCTTCTTCAGGTTGATCTAGTAGGATAGAAACAGCAGCACCCAGAGCAGATAACGCCGTGCCAACACAACTTTGCGTCTCAGCAAAATGTTCATCTCTTTTCTTGGCTATGTCGTTCAGCAGTGGAACTATTTCCAGGTTCAATCTGGGGGCTTCAGTGTAAAAATCACCCTTCCTTTTGTAAGCCTTCAGGATTTCATTTTTATTCTTCTCTGGAAGACTTCTCTTCCATTTTGACCAAGTATTGCTTAACTGCGGGTGGTATCTCACATCTTTGAACATACAGTCATCAGGGTCCATGCCCAAAACTTTCAAGACATTATCCTTAATTGATTCTTGATCAGTCTGAAGTTTTTCATCAGCATTAGTCATGACATTGTCGTGAGTAGGATCGTTCTCTTTATTTTCCTCAGCATCAGATTAATTAAATAGAATTAAAATGAATTAAAAAAGAAGCACTTATTGCGCACTTGTGATATTTATGTTCTTGTTGAACTCAATCACAAAATAATCATTGTCGTATGGACCTAGTGATGCCGTGTGGGCAAACACCTCCCAACTTTCGTATGGACAGTTGAGATAACCTTAGCATCTTGTATACGAATCATTCCTCTTACCTTTTGGAACAATAGCAGACTCTGGCTCTTTGTTAGAGTTGGATGGTAAATTCTGTTCTTTTTGAACTATTACCAACGCCTCAACTATTTTTGTGAGGTTATCCACTTGGGCCTGTACTTTCTCCCATTTTCCATCCTCCCTACTTCTCGATTCCTTTGAACGCGATCGAGATCGAGTCCTAGAGCGCTTTTTTCCCATGTCGAGGTCTTTATTTGTTAATTAATACCTATTTATTAATCTCTTCTCAACAGTTGCGTAAAAAAACGTGTTGATGCTTCAGCACAACGAAACCATATGAATGGAGATGGCGCAGGTCGAGGGAAGATGGCGGAAAGCGCCAAAATAGTTTGAATTTGAGCGTTGTGGATCGAAGCATGGCAAGCATGACTACATTATATTATCATCGAGAACGAGACACGTAATATAATAGCAACATTATTACACCCGGGTATTTCACAGTGTGCTTGAGAAGATTGACCGAAACCAAAATCCACAGGATTTTCAAATTCTTCTGCTTTTTGGGTTATGTAATTGCTTTTGAACCATGCATATTTGAAAAGATTCGTATATCTCGGAGATGACAGTTGATTATGTGTAAGAGATTGTAATTTAATTACATTATTTCTTAAGTGTAAATTGATCTCAGAATTCAATAACAGTGCACTATCTGAAAAGTGTCGTATAAAATTTTTCCATATGCGGAATCCAAATACATCAAGCGGTTGAATTTCTCCCGATGTGCAAGTGATAAGAAAAGCATTGCCTAAATTGCCAGTATGAAAAATACTATTATTGCGTCTTTCTCGTTTCGTATCTGTTTCAAAAGGTGTATCATTAGCAAATGAATCACCCCTCGATTACAAAACCATTGTCGACGATTTATTAAAACGCAGTACTCGAACGACGATTACCACTTATGTATACGCTACTTGCTACGAGAAATAAAAAGTAATTTCTGGACTATTAATAAAATATGTTTCACATATAAAATAATAAAAATTGGTCCTATGGTGAACTAGCTACCGTACTTACCTCTAGGCGGAAGCCTGCAGAGTGGGAGGACAATTATATTAATTGATATTCAAATTCTAAATAAACTCACCCCCTTAATTACGGATAATGCGTTAATTTTCACTTATTGTTTATCCCCTGTTCGTAACGAGAATATTTTAAATTAATTTACACTTTTAAATTGCGCCAGAAGTAGTCCCATATGGAAGTCCATGCATCGGTATGCAGGGGGTAGGTATGTAGGGGGTAGTTTACCCCCTTAATTAGGGGTAATACGTTAATATTCACTTATTGTTTATCGATTGTGACTAAGGAGAATGTTTTTAATTAATTTACACTTTCAAATTGCGCGAGAAGTAGTCCCATATGGGAATTCATGCATCGGTACGTAGGGGGTGGTTTACCCCCTTAAACGTGACTTCTCGCAAAAAAGCGAAAACATGTAAACTTTAATTTTACTTCCTCTTTCAAATGGTACGTGTTTCATTAAACTCGAATCGTAAGTTTTTTAAATAGGGTGAAAAAAGTAGTAATCAAGGGGTGCTTCACCCCCTTACGAGACAATTTTTTTTAATGTCTAGGGGCGTTTTACACTACTCGGGATGAGAAACATTTTAGTTTTTGTTTCATTGAAATCGGTCGATTCCTTCTAGGTGAAACTGCATTACCACCCTTCGACATGCCCAACTTTGGGGGTTGATTTCACCCCCTAAAACCTTTTTTCCGTCGATAAAAGAAAACACGTGTCTCTTAGATTTTCATGTGCTACAGCATAATTGAGTTTCATCAAAATTGGAGGGGGACACTAATGCGATGTTCCTTGTCAGTGTGAAAACGACCGGTTTATAAAGTTGAACTTTGTGCAGCGTGTAGCGGAGGCATTTCATTTTTATTTTTTTCTTCATTTATCATTACTTGACATTTATAATCTTTTGTTTACATAAAAATATAACTATTTTTATAAAAATATTATTAGTATTTTTCATAAAAATCCTCGATTTCAAGTGGTCAAGTAATTATACTTTTTCTGGTAGAAATGGTCAACGCCCGGTTTCTCTTGAACATTAGGGTGTCCGTGATGACAATTCATGGTCATCACGGACACATTTTCCTAGCGTTTTCGCTCAGATACCGATTTATAGTAAATAATATTGTAGGCATACCGGCTACACCAACTCATACATATAAGTATGTTTGAAAACTGTACGTTGACGTTTTTGACCCAGTGCGACCACCCAGGGTTAATATAACATAGCAATTAAATTCGTATCAACTCAATAGGAATTAAATCGTACATTAAATTTCCGCCCGAGTTTGGCCATTTTCAGGTAAGATTACACATGGGGATGCTAGGGGACGCTAGTGCTATTTAGATCAAATGATTTCAAGGCTGTATAACCTTCATTACCGGATCTGACTAATCGAACTTAATGCACCAGAGAAGTCAATGTTTGTACAGAGAGGTGCAAAAGTGGCTTTCAAACGATGATGCCTACTTTTTCTTTCTTTTGCTTCCTCATAGAGGAAACTATGTGACGGTGAAAAATTTGCCTGTCGAGATTTTCATGTTGCCATGTTCAGAATGTGCCAAAACGTCGAGAAAACACGTTTGGAGAAAATGTCCGGATATGTGTGTGTGTGTGTTATGGTCTCCTAAAATTCAAACGTGTATAACTCGAGAACGGTTTGAGCTACAGCCCCCAAACTTTACAGGCATATGCAGCTCTATAATACCTTCATTAACCAATTTCGTTATGATTCAAGCTGCGGCTCGGATTTTATGTCGTTTTCAAATTCCCAAAAAAAGGACGTTCGCACTCTAGCGATCGCAAATTTTGTGATAATCGTCTAAATAGTTCTTCACAAAGAGATTTGTATCCAAGGTTGGTTGGTATTGCATTTGGGCCGAATCCATCGAGCAGTTTTGATTTTATGATATTTTGAATTTTTCGAAAAATTAAATTTATCAATATAACTTCCGTCAACTTTGACCGATTGAGTTCTAATTTTCCAAAATTATCATCATTTAGCCCTGATATGTATAAAATTTGGCGGAGATCGGCAAAACGGATCTGATTATACATATTTTCAAGTTTTCGAATTTCTGCCGATTCAAACAAACCGCAAGTTGAAACTTGCAATTTGTTTTCTCCGAATCGTAAGTAGTGTACGAGATCCCTATATGAGATAGCCAAGAATTTAGATTTTGCAATTTGCTTCCTCTGAATCGTCGGTAGTAGATAAAGATTCCTCTATGAGGAAGCCAAAGATTAACAAACATGGTGACATGAAAATCTCGACACGAAAATTTTTCACCGTCACATAGCTTCCTCTATGAGGAAGCAAAAATAAAAATGCTTCCTCATATAGAGATTTCGAACACTACTTACGATTCGGAGGAAGCAAATTGCAAGTTTCAACTTGCGGCTTGTTTATTTTAAGTTTACTGTTCGTCGAATCAACGACAGGTTAACGTAGATAATCAGAGTATACAGTATTTTCCAAGTCTGACGCTCCAACTGGAGTTGGTTCCATCATGTAAATCAAATAGAGAATCGAACTTCCGTTGATCCCGCGCGTACAATAGGGTTTTAGTATTTAAAAAAAAAGAACGTATTCACACACTAATCGTGTTGCAATTAAATGTTATGTTCTAAAAGAATTCGAATGAAGTATTGATCCCTGATTTAAGGAGTTACTTGGAATCAATAAATCAATGGAATTTCCATTTCGATATAATTTACACGATGGAACCAACGCGTTATACATTGGCGCACTATACTTGAAATAATTTGTATATTGTAGCGTGATTATTTACGTTGTTCTGCAGTTGATTTCATAAGCATCGAAACTTAAAATTGAGAGAGGAAGAAAGTAGGTATCATGATATTGAAAACCACTTTTGCGCATTTCTTTACTATATAATGCAGATGTATGATATGATTAGCTATTGAATTTCTGAATCTGTAAATGACATTGCCTCACGGCATATTATTTTACTATAAAAATTTCTAAAAAAGAGGTTATATATGATACTCTAGCCTATTGATAGATGCTGGTATTTTTTGTATGCGACTCATTATTGTTTTGTAGAATAATCCACTAAAATTGGAGGTTGACTTTTCCTTTAATTGAGAAATTTGACCAAATGCTTTTGTTTTGTAAATATGTATATTTAAATTGAAATTTACAGGCAATAGCAAAATAAATTTTAATAGAAACATTTATTGATTAAGCCTTGCTTGTAGACTTCTCTTAGCTCTTATAGCTTCTTTTACTGCTATTAGAAAGCAAAATCAAGAGACTCGGTCGAGTCTCGCGCCAAGTACAGGCAACCTGCCGTACAGGGCACGGCCCGCCGAGACTCTTT
>JARQTJ010000362.1:3602-25511 GCA_030142635.1 Trachelus troglodyta
TTTCTTAAAATAAAAATAAAAATAATAAATTTAAATACACTCGTAATTGCACGATGTACACTGAACCCCAAAAATGGTGACAACAGTGGCCGCCGTGCGGTGAGGTAAGAGAGGAGGGATTGGGCGGCGCGTGCTCTGCTATCTTGGCCTGTGCGTGCGACGCATAAAGCGCTACGGTGCGAGCGAGACGCCAGAGCGTCGCTCGGTGCGTCCTTTTTACACAGCACGAGTGTAAGCGAGACGCCAGCAAGGCCCCTCATGCGCAATAGGGAGCATGGTGGGGAACTGCTCGTGTTCGGAGGCACGCTTTCCCTCTCTCTCTCTCTCTCTCTCTCTCTCTCTCTCTCTCTCTCTCTCTCAGCTAACGCTCTATGACGAGGACAGCTAGTACCCCGATAAGTGCCCAGCGTCTTCACACGGGGTGATTCTCCAGCTCGTGTGAGTTAGGCCGGTACAAGCCAATGTCGGTTGTAAACAATTTTAATCAGGATGATAGGCGGAGCAAAAGAAATAAAGATGAGGTTTTATTTAAAAATAATGAAACGAAAGAGTATATTATCCTAAACGGTATACAGAGAGTGTTAATGGAGGTTCAGCCTAACAGGTGCTGAATGTTAGTATTATAATAGCAGCTTAAAGCTACAAAAAATATATAAATACGTTAACGGAATGAGAGCGAGATACGGAAACTTATTAGCTATTCCTAGTTGCGTGATGAGATAAATATTGTTGAATCTGGAAGTCACGGTAGCGTTAAGATCGTTCCGATAAGACTAGGGATACCAAATCGTGTCGAGGGACATATCTGGCTACCAGAATATGGTCCAAGAGTTAATTCGTGAATTTGCCCTGAATCGTGCCAATGAACAGCTGCTATAGGATGGACTGTGGTCAAAAGGGTTGATTCGGATTGCATAAAAGTTGTGCCAGTGAACAATATCGGGTATTCCTGAATATGGTCACTGGGTTAACTTGTTGGCGATGTTAATGGTCCTGCCAATGAGCAACTTCCAATAGCTTTGGATGTGGTCAGAGGGTTGACGGGAAGAATCCAAAAATTATACGATGATTAATAAATGATTAATGGTAATAACAATGAAATGAATGGCATATATCGACGGAAGCGATACACGTGACGATAAGAAGACACTGTGTAGCGTTCCGATCTAAATGCATTGAATAAGAAATTGAGCGGTTTCGGTTTGCTACATTGCTCCACGCGGTTTGCGTGTATTGCGAAAAGTAGTATTTACAGAGTAATAGCAAAGGGGTCGGTTTGCCTCCTTTGCCCGAGACGGTTTGCACCTTTATACTTGCTGCGGACTAGCTAGACGCTAGTGGCAGAATGCCTCGAGTCTGATTTTGGTGCCCTTTATATACCTTGAGATTGTGGGCGAGGTGGCATGAGGAGTGCGGTATTCTCACGCGTCACGATGCCTATTTAATATTATTGTTTATATACATATCAGGGTTATTCAGGTAAGCCAAGTTCTATATTGACGATCTGTATTATAAACGATGTATACGTTACAATACATACATATATATTCTTTATGCCGCTATGCTTATTTAGCAGTCTACGAGATAGCTGTTTAAAAAAATAGTGCGGACAGTGCAGTTTACAGGAAATGTTTGCATCAAGCTGAAAAAACTGTATTTTATTTGGTATTAACAATTAGATTGTTTAAACGACGAACCTCGTTTCATAAGATTATATTTTATGCTTTTCAATGTAACAACATTTAACGCATAATACAAAATTCGTATCATTAGTCAGTCACTCGTAACAGTCGTTCAGACAACTAAATTGTGAATAACAAATTAAATACAAGTTTTACAGCTTGGTACCAAAACCTTCTACAATCTGTACTCATTATAATATTATTCTTTTAATAATTAGCATAGACTATCGCAAAGACTAATATTGCAAGCGTATAACGGATACCGTGATTATTTGAATGAATTATTAGAATATTTCTTACAAGGAGAGTCTCTAACAATCGGATTTTGATAATTTTTTATACTGATGATATGTACAATGTACATACATGCAGCTGAGAACTCGAATAGTAATTTTCCAAAGCAGTTCGATGCCATATTCAGAAATTCTCGATAAAATCGACTTGGAAGTTTTGCGAGCCCGTATGTGTACCAAATGTAAATGTATGTATAGTATTCCAGCAGCTCACGTCGCTCTCTCGGTATAGCGTATAAAAAGTGTCTCACTTGCGTCTAGCGCGCGTTCCCATAAGACCCTCTCACTCGCTGCCAGCGGTGGCCTAGCTCGTATAAGAGTGTCTCACTTGCATCTAACGCGAATCTCCCATAAAACCCTCTCACTCGCTGCCAGCAGTGGCCTAGCACGTATAAGAGTGTCTCACTTGCGTCTAGTATGAGTCTCCCATAAGACCCTCAGATCGAATTGATTAAATTCTTAAAATGGTCCAGGTTGTGCCGAAGCTCTTTCCAGATTCTTTGAGCATGCGCAATTATGGCTGATTTCGACCTTTCCCTCTCGGGTTGTCATCTCCATGTCATCTTGGCCCAAATATTCCTCCGTCCGTGCCAGGAATTCCAAAATAGTTACTTTGAATGTACTAATAGTATCCTAAAACTATATGTTTGTTATTAAGCTTTTACCGCGATTATTTTTGACGAGTTTTTGTTAATATGCTCTATATGGAAAGTTGACATTGGTTTTAAGTTTGATGACTGGCATAATGAACGCCAATTTATATCAAGAAATGCACGGACCCGCCAAGTAGTACTCGATAGCGAATCACCTAAAGTTTTGGTAATTATTAAATGACCATTAAATCATAATCAACTGCGGGAAGTAGTAGTAATGTAAAAGAGTAGCGAAAACATTATAGAAAATTTTGAAAATACAATTAAAATGAGTGATAAAATGAGTGTAAGATCATGTAGTAGGCAAACATGTAGTGACTTATGTATGTATGTACTTGGCCTCAATAATATGATTCCAATACTTTTTATTAGAGAAATTCACAGCACTCCTGTGCTTGGCGTAGTTTTTTACACGTGTTTTTTTGGGGGATTAAACTTACCGAGCTTACTCTGTGCGCTCAAACTTGGGATTACAAAGAGAAAAATTATTTAGGCTATATTCGATGGGCTGCCTCGTTGAAAGTGTTGCTTTGGAACCACCGGTAAGTAGCAGAGTGCCTCTGCTCGCCAAGCTAGACGTTCGTGATCGCGGTCAGCTCGGCTACGACGGGATCCGGATTATTGACGGAGGCGATGATCACAAAATTCTAGTTCCCGACTCGCCGCTGCGATTTAGCGCCATGCTTTTGGTATCGCGTAACACCGTAGCGTTGTGCATCTCCTTACTGATCTCTGCTTTAAAAAGACACCTTTGGTCTCCCTCAATTCCTGGAGTTTATTTATACGGATTTCGCCCAACGCTGTTCGGATTCGGTGTATAAACTTTGTAGGTCCTCACGCTCAGTTGAATACGGCCCGTCTCGCAAGGTACATCGCCATCTAGTGTCGAATTTCCAAACTTTGATTATTAGGACCAGTTACTGGCACTTGTCCCCCATTGGGGATACAGCCATAAGGAAAGGAAGGATTCCTGGAGTTAAAGCAATTCGTAAAAGTTGGGTCTGTGGAGAAATGGTTAGCGACAATTTGCGACTTAGCTTAGTTTGCGTTTCCTGAGTGTTATTCATTACTTACCGTGCAGAATAAGATATTATATTTTATTGAAAATACGTTGATCTGGTGATTGCAGGTATATTCTTACAAGTAATTAGCATCAGAAAGGTATTCAGATTATCATACAGTTTTATTATATAACCATTCGAGAACTTCATTGCATGTATTTTCTTAATTTCATGAGAAACGAAAAAATCAATTTCTTTCAGAATAATCAATACTGGACAAATCTCCTGGCAAACTGTTTGTCACCAAGCACATTACTTACAATATTTCCCACTCTTCAGTTAAAAAATGCATCGTTTGTTACCGAATCTCCTTACCAAATCTAAGAGTGTAGTAAGCAATATTACTTGATACACGTTTGCAACACATTTACGTCCACAAATGCTAACAACAATATAAATATACCAAATAGATTACTGGTTCAACCTCTGGAAGAATAAAAGTTAATAGTATAATATTTCCAAAATATTTTGCAACGAGTCCACAAATGTGCAAAGAATGGCCACAAATTCAAAGGCCTGCTCCAGAATTTTTGGGAACTGCGGTTATCGATGGAGACTTCAAAGATATAAAGCTGAGTGACTATCGTGGAAAATATGTTGTTCTCTTTTTTTATCCCTTGGACTTGTGAGTTTTTTTTTCACCAATAATGTAGTACAAAACGATATACTATGGTTCTTCTATGTTATCTTATATGCGCTTTCATTTTGTTTCAGTACCTTTGTTTGTCCTACCGAACTCTTGGCATTTAGCGAAAGAATTGCAGAATTTGAAAAACTAAATGCGCAGGTCATTGGAATTTCCACGGATTCGCATTACAGTCACTTAGCATGGATAAATACTCCAAAGACGCAAGGTGGTCTAGGCGGTGAATTAGGATATCCACTGTTAAGTGACTTTAACAAGCACATATCTTCTAAGTACAATGTACTCTTGGAAGAACAAGGTGTAGCTCTTCGCGGTCTATTCATAATCGACAAAGAAGGAATTTTACGGCAACTGAGCGTAAACGACTTACCAGTGGGGCGAAGCGTCGACGAAACGTTGCGTCTGCTCAAAGCTTTTCAATTCGTCGAGACGCATGGAGAGGTGTGCCCAGCCAATTGGCAGCCGGAGTCCAAAACTATTAAACCTAATCCAAAGGACAGCAAAGAATATTTTCAGTCGATTAATTAAAACAAAGGATAGAATAAAATGTGTTGTGCAACGTGATGGCTGACCGATAAGGTAATTTTTTATCGTTGAATTGCTCATGTCCACATTACCGACATATTATTCGTATACGAATACTCGCGTAGAAGATACTGATGTAATTGAGGCTTTGCGAGATTCATGTACATTAGATATGATGTACACGAAAGGAACATTACAAAATTTAAAACAAACGCTTAAAGCAGGGCTTCACGGAGTAGCACGTGCTGTTAAGAATTACGATATGTATTTCACATTGCGGAAAGAACGAGGGTAAAGCTTCCGCTGCTTGATTTGATTCTTTGTTACGGCAAAAGGGATAATAACGAAACTAATCGAGTCACCAAACGCAATTTGCTGATATACTTCTCTCCAATGCTCATTTTACATCGCGCACGCTCAATTGATAAGCAGTATCGTAGGAATTGTCATCTAACTAAAAAATGACACTGCGCACAAACAAAAACTTGTACTTCATTACTTTATCTCATAATACTTTTTTGTACGATCTGTACCGATTTCATTGAGAAGTATCAAACGACGAGAATGCGACATTAGCCGTGATAACGTTACTGAACTGCTGAAGCAAATGAAAAATCGCGACCATCTTCGTCATATTGCTTTCGACGTTACGACAATGGTCCCGCGATTACGGGTTCAGGGCGGGAAAGGGGGCACAGACGCAGTGACTGCGCCAGTGAGAATAAACGCGCAATCCATCCACATCCATCGAGGGTGCAGCAGGTTGGCGAAACTTTTGATTACTTGTTTTAATCTTCCGTGTACCGCGAGCCAGCATCTGTCACTCAGTCTCCCTATAATTGCAAGCCGACCTCTTGCCATTTGGTCGAATGCTCAATGCTTTCTTATTACTCTTGTATCGCTGCGTCGCTCACACTCACTGCGTCGTGCATTGCATGAATAAAATTGTAATATACGAAAAGATACCGAATCAATGGACTGGCACAATTGTATCGCAGAGACTTGCACAGAAATAGAGAGGGATAAAAGAACTTGACGTATCTATACTGTAAATTGGCTTGTAAACAGAATTATCGTCGAATAAGTATACGTTTTTTTTATTTACTGTACCTCGTCCAAAAAATTCGATGATGGCAACGAGGACACGATGTAACGTGTCCTTCTGAGACCATAGATACGAACGATAATATTATTTCCATATCCTCGTTTAATTATCGTATTTCACGATAAATTAACTTTTCTCGTGATTTCTGATGGGCCGCTAATTTTACAAATATTCGTCCCGCGATTAGGTGACAAAATCCTGAGGTTCGTGCGGGAAGAGAGGGACAAGGTGATGGGGATGACGAACAGATGGAGCAACGCGTATCGACGAACGAGCACCGTACGCGGGACTCTGTAAGCCTGAAAAGCTGTAAGGCCGTAAGGAGGCGGGGAATGACAGTCTCGGGGGGAGTTATTTCAACGAGTCGATTATCTGTTGAAAGGGGAGAGGTGGTGGGATCACTGTAATGTAGGGACATATCCGATAAAGTTTCTATTTTATATATAAGCTTACTCGCACCAGCAGTGTACTGGTCTCTCTATTACGGACATCCCGCTCGTGGCATACTACGTTCCTGCTTTTCCGGGCATAAGGGCATAATAGCTTCAAGATTGTATAATTATATAATGCTATACATCTGAAACATATAAAAATATCAATCTGGTATGGAAAAAAAAATTAAAATAAAAAATAAATAAAAATAAAAAGGAATGAAACATACCGGTGATAAATTTCTGATACATTTCGGTCTGATGTATTATTTGACAAAAAGTCTTAGACAGACACCGGTAGGTATTTGAAGAGTTTTTAGCTTTATCATTGAGCAGATGTTATGTGATAATTACATATTGAGTAAAATTTCGTGTTGTATGCCCTAAGAGGTTGACCCGGAAACAAAAATGAATGTGGAACGACGATCCGAGTTACAAGGAAGGAAGGAAGGAAATTGGGTGAACTGTTGTATTAACGAACGAATGAGATGATCTCCAGATTGATGCGCAGATAATAGGTAACGTGGTAGGCAGGCTCACAAGTAATACATAAATACATACATAGATAGGTAGATAGGTAGGGTACGTAGGTATGTAGGTAGGTGGATCCTACGACCACCCTCGCATTGGAGTAGCTGATCCTTCTGCGGCCCCCAGGCGAGCGCTTCGTTAATTAATCTGGCAGCAACGAACAGGCTCAAAGGCACCCTTTTTCGTCGACGTCCATCCATTTATGGAGAACGATAGAGATAAC
This sequence comes from Trachelus troglodyta, assembly GCA_030142635.1. Taxonomy (NCBI): domain Eukaryota; kingdom Metazoa; phylum Arthropoda; class Insecta; order Hymenoptera; family Cephidae; genus Trachelus; species Trachelus troglodyta. The sequence goes on from JARQTJ010000362.1 coordinate 10,753, forward strand.
ATGTGGGGTATGAGGGACAGAGAGAGAGAGAGAGAGAGAGAGAGAGAGAGAGAGAGAGAGAGAGAGTCCGCCGATAGGCTGGTGGTGAGTACTTTATGTTGCTACTTCCATTGCTGTTGTGCTTGCTTTTGATGTGGTTGTTGTTATTGCCACAACTGTTGTCGCGCTAATAATGGTGAAAAGAGAAAAGAGATTTCAAGGTCTGTCTAAGATCTTCCTGACAAACGAGAAGAAGTTAATCAACAGGGACAAGATTGTCCGAGATGCTTAGACCAAAACCTTGTCAATTCCTCAAGCCAGTAGGATGGACGTTGAATGAGTCAATATTTAAAATCTTAGCAATGCTAACGACGGAGTACATTCTAGCCGCAAATTGCAACATACTAGAAGTAAATAAGTTATACGTAAAGATCATTCGATAATACTTACTTGCAATTACATAAATAGTATGATAAAGATGACGAGATAACGACGAGATGCGGCGACTCGTCGTCGAGGCTGGAGGCAAGGGGGATGAGCCGACGTAAGCCCCGAGAGTGATTTGCTGCTTTTTTTCGTCTGCAGAAAGATTTGAATGGAGCCAGGAGCGAGAAAGGGGGCCGGGAGCGAAGAATAGAACGATAGACTGCTGGCTAGATCGGATTGCTTTTCCAGCAGACGCACGCGAGATATCGAATACGGCTACCGTAATACGTATACACGTATAGATATACGTATGAACCGTACGGTAGACGGGTACGTGCGTGGCGCATGGTGCGTGGTGCGTGGGGGGAACGCGGGGCATGGACGCGCACACGCATAAAAGGGCAAACGAAAAGGGAGCCTCTTTTTAATCTAGCGACTATTCGCGAGCCCCGGCTCCTTTTGTACTTACGTGCTTAGTACTTAGTGCTTATAACCATTGACTCGCTCTCGTTGTGTCGAGAGCGAGATCGAGATCGAGGGAGTGGCACCGCGGTGCGCCGAGTGATAGATTTTACGAAAAGATTCCATTAGAGTAATTATTTCATTAGCCTCCTCGTTCTGCTTCGCAGGTAATAATAGTCACGAAACGATCTCGCGCGATAATGCACAACGATAAATTAGAGAGATACGGCTCCTCCCTACGGCTCTACTCGAAATAAGCGTCATCTGGGCGATTCTTGACGTTCATCCAGCGCAATTCTTCGGATGGACTTGTACCGTGGTGTACATACAAGTGTTATTATATTATACACTATAAAGGTAATTGGACGCAAATGGACCGGATGATAATAATGCACGATGGCAATACCTGACGAAGCCCCCGCTCCCCCGCACTCGATGAATAAAACCAACAGCTGTTTCGCTGTTTCGGTTGTCGCATTTATCAGACGACGGAGCACGGACCGCCAAGGAATTACGTGTAGAAGCTGTTTCCGATGCGAGCACAGCAGCCACATTGATTGCAGCAGCGTTTCCATTGTCACACACTCCTTCGCGCACGCTCTTCGCTTGATCTTTATTTCTATCAATTATGGTATAGCTGCGCGTGGTACACGCGTCGTCGATATATCCAATCCGTATAAGGAGAACGTGCGATATTGTCATTGTAATTACTTATCGAGTACGTAGCAATGTACGCTAATATAATAAATCGGAAGGCGATAGATAATGCATCGCGGTGCTCCTGTTATACCGTCTGCTCTCCGAACCAGTTTTTGGAACTTTCAAACCAACGGTCATATGTACTTGCGATGCAATTACAGCGGCCACGCCTTGTAGTCTGAGATAGCGGCAGGCGTCCCTCGAGGATTTTCCTAACTTACTCGTAATACGATCATTAGCTATTGATCCGACCTACCTGCATACCTATACCCAACTGCTCCCATGAATATACCAACCGAATATACAAGCGAGACTCAGGTAAGGCCGCCGCTTCGTTCTAAACGTTTTACGCATTGAATTACTTAAACTTGTGAATAAGAGGCGGGATTATAAACCATGTATAATAGCTGTATACGTGCAATTCGATTCCGTAACAGCATCCGAATGGCTCGTTTAAGAATTAAATAAATTCCAGTGCAAAAGAGAACTTTTTCTTTTTTTTTTCATCTAACGTTTCAACTCTTACAGTGCTCGACAGATATGTAGGTCCAAAGGTCCAATAGACTGATGGAATACGGAGTAACACGCCTAATATAATGGATACAAAGTACGCCCGCCTGGCGTCGCGCTCGAAAAAAAGCTCATCTTCGCGTTGCAGTCCACCTGAATTGCGTTCATCTCACTTTTTGGGCAATTTACGCGCAAAATTCAACGTACCGCTGGCAGATACGGCATTAAATTCTTCGAGCCCTGACCAAACAGCGAAAACAAGCATGGGATTGTAATTAGAATCACACTAATGAGACAGCAAGAATGGGTCATTGCAACGATTTTAGCGACGACGTTAAACTTGCAGTTAAAATAATACAGAGAAACAAGAAAAATAAATGACATAGAGGCAGTTCACCTGATAGTAACCAACATCTATCAATTCATCAACATATACATATGTATGTACAGTACAGTGACACACGAATGAGTTACCCCGAGAGACGCAAGATACCGTCACAGGCCGGCCGAGATATGAAAATCTCGAATAAAACGAGGAAATATTTTGAGATCAGAACGGCGAACGAAGAGAGGTGTCGTAGCGCCGCGTCACAAGCGCAGCAAGAAGGGCTGATGATGATTGAAGTGATATACAAAAACAACAACAACAACGACATGCATACTCTGCACACCGGCTTTACTTACTCAGAGATGAGCTGAAAGGGTTGAAGGAGACGGACGAGTCAACCAAGATGCCAGACCAGGAGCGTGTGAAGCGCGTTTAGCGACATTGGGAGAGCCATTGTGCGAAATAGTCGGTGACGAATCCCCCGCGTCGCGTCGCACGATGTCGCTGCCTTATGTCGCGCGTTGCCTTTCGTGTCAGCGAGCACGCGATATTATAACACCGGGGAAATGATAAAAGCCGATGCGACGAGACTGTAATTTCCACGGCCAGTTTTGAAAAACAAAATTACGATAATCGGAAATTCTGGATTGGGGCAGAATATTGGAGTCGGGCGCCGTCTCGGACACCTTGTTTATTCGTCATTTATTTGCCGATAATAATTATAGACAATTGAATTCTGCAGATCAATACGAATCATTGGAGGAAGCAAGTGCATGACATCGGGAATGTGGTAGGGAAAATATGTTTGGTTATTGCGAGGAGGAAGAGGGTGGTTGGGGATTCGGTGGTGGCGGCGGCGGGGGGGGCGGTTGCGGATGAACCTGATGAGGCAACAAACTGTGAGACTGAACGTGCTGCGGGTGATGATGGTGGTGATGTTGATGATGGTGCGAGTAGAATATCGGTTGGCTGCCGACGGTTGGTGCGCACGACGTGCCAACACCGACGCCTACGCCAACCCCAACAGCAACTCCGACCGAATGTGAGATTCCGGTTGTTCCCGTTGCAGGTCCAGAGTGGGGCGGGGGTCCTATGCCCGACGAGGCAACGACACCAGGATGCCCGACACCAATTCCACCGGGTGTCGTGCTGCCACAGGGAGTCACGGGAACAGGTGGATTGTGACCGTGAGCATGACCATGCCCTGGACCGGCTCCGGCTCCTGAAACGACAACGGAGCCAGCGCTCGTAGTCACGCCAGCCGAATTATTCGCCGACGCCTCGTGATAAAGGATAGGAACGCGAACGAGACGCTGAGCCGCGTGCGCCATATTTGCCGCCTCGAGTTCCGCGGCCAGCTGCCTCTTCCATTTGTTTCGTCGATTTTGAAACCATATCTTGACCTGAGTCTCAGTGAGACGCAGCGAGGCTGCCAAGCCAGCCCTCTCCGAGGATGACAAGTAACGCTTCATGTCGAAGGTACTCTCCAGCTGAAAGACCTGCGACCGCGAGAATACGGTTCGTGTCTTCTTCTTCCTTTTAATGCTTCCGGTATCTCTTCCGTCAACACCGACCTGCTGCAGGGTTTGACCGCCGCCATTGCCACCGCCTGAAGAATGAAGGATCCTCGTGGGAGCCGAGCCCTCGCCTTCGCCGTCGATTTCTGGAACGTCATCCTGATCGGCCAACTCGTCGTGAGCTTCGTCCCCCGTCGATGGGCTTCTGTCCCTCGTCCGATGGGATCTCTCCTCGGCACCACCTCCATTATCCTCCTCGGGTTCTTCTCCTAATTAAATAACATAACACGTTTCACGTGATTATTGCAACTCGAGCACTCCCACACCTACGAAAAATGTTTTTGAAAAACTATCTACCGTACTTTTCGTAAATATTAAATCTCGTTATTAATTTTCAATTTTATCCTTCTACCACGAAGGTATATCCCGAGGACGACTCATACGTTTCCTTCGGATATCTGATATTAAAGAGTAAATCGTGTGCACGTCGAATGCCTTTCAGCCGCTACTGCATCGTCCCGGTATCTCAAACCATTCAAAATGATAATTTCAAAGTGCATACATAAATGGCCCGATTTCAGGATTTGCAACTTCACCGTACCAACCTTTTTTTCTAATATCTGCTTATGTGGTATGGTTGTGGGCTCCTATGGATCGCGAGGGTATGCCTCTATATTCGCGAAAACGAAGCAGCCAGTTGTGTACCACGCTCTATGAAATCAGCGTGCGTATGGTGCAAGTACGAGGAAGCAATTTTCGATAAGCTTCCGTGTGCGCCTACTTTGCATATAAACAATAAAAGCGTTGCGACCTTTCCTAAGAGGCATGACTCTGTTTATCTACGCAACCACACCCCAATTTAAACTTTACGAGACCGCGTGCCATACGCACGCATATGTATATCGATAAGTCTCTGTCTCTCTGGCTCCCCACCCACCTCGCCCCCTCTTCGACAGCCCATAGAGGAACTCTACAAGTTTCAACAATTCGCCCTTCCGTGATCGATCGATCGGAGTCTACAATTCACAAAAAGACCATGTACTTTGAATACTTTGATGCGTCTTCGTGCTTTTTAAATTGCTAAAAACAATGTCATTGTCATTGAAAAAGACATGTCCGTGCGGCGATTCCTACATGTATAACAGTAGGTGTCACATGAGGCAAAATCAAAATTGAAATTACCGTGAAAATTCATAACTGAGATATCGTGTATATAGTTTTATGAAAAATATAACTATCGCAACTCGTTCGTAAGATATTGAGCAATTTCCTCGCTTTCTTCACACAAAAGTCGAATTCATCGTGCCCGACATTACGCGCTGTGTTACGCAGCAACAGTGACTACGTACCAATTGTCTATGCTTTATGTCCTTTAAGATTAAATTCTGACAATATTCCATGACTTCTATAGCTCTAGGTCGGCCAACGGAGATATATAATAGTAAGGAATGCCTGCAGACATATTTCTGACATTCGATTTTTTGATTCTCAATAAAATGCATACACCTCAGAGATTGAATGGCGATAAACGCAGCCAGCCGCTAGCAGTGTACTGCTACCTCAGACTTTTCATAAGACACCGGAGATAACTATACTTACTTGCATTTGCATTGAAAACGAATCGAATCAAGCCAACTCCACATACTCGTGGCAGAGATGGCAAGAACAAATGGTCGATCGACGAGTAAGGCGATCGGTGTTGGGGTTTGTCGTGGCGGAAGCCGTGGAAGCCATACAGATTGTCGTACACGAGCACCTTCTGCTCCGTCAATTTCAAAGTTCCCAACCACTTTTGCGCGGATCGTATTTTTAACCTTTCCTATAACTATTTCGTCTAACAGCTTTACAATATAGTATACTCCCTTAGTTCTCGCATACCTTTCATTTGGTCGTTCGGCGCATACATCCAACTCACCGTTAAACCGGCAACCGATGCTGACAAGAAATAGTGTATACATAATTACATATACGTCCAGCCGATAAAACGAATGCCGATTTTAAGCATTTGGGAGGCTGCTGGAGGTAAGTATTTCACCGAATGGCAAGACCATGCATACACAATGCATAGAGCCCAAACACGATGGGGCGTACATTATGAAACTTGGGGATTTCGTCATGCCATGTCGTCTTGCGCACGGGAGTGAGAGAGCCGAAGCGCGTGCGCCCCTTTATAATGTGCGTGCGCGCGCGCGCGTCTGTGTGTGCGTTTGTGACCGCGTGCGAAGGAAAGAGATAGAGTTAAGAAAAGGCTGTAGCAGTGGCTGCCAGTCGTGGCTGCGAAGCATAATAGCGAAGGGAGTCGTAGCGTCGCTCACCTCTTTGCTGGAATAAAGCCGTTCCTGGACTGATGCGACTTAGAGAGCCGGCGACAACGTCGCCCGATGAGGAATGGTCGAGCGTCTGAAGTGCATTAGACGTTCTCCACGGGAAAGGCCATCCGACACCCACACCAACACCGCCGACGCCGACGCCGCCACCGGGTAGGACGGCTCCGCGTATTCCATCCGCGTCGACAATATCGGACTGCCCGGTGACCGCACTACTCAGGACCGAGGATGCAGTCAATCGTGATTGCTGCTGATGCTGATGCTGTTGATGCTGTTCATGAAATTGTTGTAACGTAGATGGGAAGAATACTCCTCCCACGCCGATTCCCACTGGATAGCGACCGGTAATCAAAGACGACATGAGACCTAACCTGCGGAGAACAACACCCTGTCAATTATTAGATCCTTGCATGCAGTTTGTCAAAGCAGATAGTCGGATTCGATGGTACGGAGCATGACGATCGAGCATACATGTAGTATGACGATATGTACGATCAACGCTTAAGAAGCGCAGCCTCCGCTCGCAATTTCAATATCCCATTAGATCAATGACGATTTGGATGTATTCGATCGCCGAACGTCGAAATGGCAAATGTAGACAACTCGATGTCTCGACGGCCCGACGGCTCGGCGGCTCCGGACGGAGGTACCGGTGGGCAGCTTGGACGGTTTATAGGAAGGTGCTGGATAGATTGAGGCTTCGGAAACCTTATAAGATTCCCCCCTATTCGCGAGCGACTCGCTTTAACCTGCGCAGCCAGACTGGCTACTTGCAACGTACTCGATCCTATATCTGGTTTCATCACTGGTTTGTACTTGCTTATTGTCGTAGAACAAGCAGGAGGCTCTCGACACCACCTGAGAGACAAAGATTAAGCGCGTGAGACGCGCGATGCCGAAAACTCCAGGACCAGCGAGAGCCGCAACGTGTTCTAGTAACAACAATGATAACGATAATGTTGATAGTAACGTTATTATTGTCGAAGCGATGATACAGGCAAAAAGGTAGGATACAGGAAAATCGGCATTGCCACTGAGTAAGCTGATGGGTGACGCTACGAACAACAATTTCTATCCGCCGCTTTAATCAGCTCCTCTCTGTCGGTTATCTTGATTCGTGAGTCCTTGTCGGGAAGGCGGAGACGAAGAAGCAATATGGAACTCTGAGGTTAGAGTTGACATTTCTTTTTATACGACGATGCAAGTAACGATTGCACAAATCTAAGAACGCTACGTCCTCGCACTTTCAACAGACATTTCTAATGTGGATCGTGAGAAATGCTTTTCCAGAAGTAGCGCGCGATACCTCGTATGTAACTAATTGTAAGATCAGATCGTTGACTTGACTGTTAAATGAATGGCGAAGGTGACGGTGTCGACCAACGCACGAAAAATCATAATCGGCTAAAGCATGTAGTGGGAAAAAGGAATAAGGATCGCTGAGAGAAACGATTGACGTTATTTTGAGTTTATAGCTTACAAGAGATGCGAAGAGAAATTTTGATTAGCAAGAAGGCAGTAAGTAACTCGAGCTTACGGCTGCCGATGGCTTAATAATAAATCAGATAGAGAAGTTGGCTACTTCCTTCTCCGAAGGATGCCAAGATGGAACGGGTCAGCCCGACTCTTAGGTTCAACTAAAAGCAGTCCTAATGTTAGGAGAGCAACTCCTCGGGGGAATCTTAAGTTCCGCAAACTGGAGTACGGTTATAAATGCAACGATCCAATCCATTCGCCCATCTAACATCATCACCGTCATTCATTATGCACGCCACTCATAATTGATCTGGCGATGAGACACGCCTACCACGTGCTGCATAGATACGCATTTCATAGCGCAGAGAACAGTAAAATAATTCTCGTAGAACATGAAAAAAGAAAACTACTTGTTCGAGCGGAAGATTACAAAAAAAAGAAGAAATTTGATTAAATTCAAGAGACACAAGTGAAAAATTGCAGCCACTACGAAGTAGGCAGCAGAAAGTGGCCAGCGAGAAGGTTTGGCATTGTCATGGCACATCGTGCGGTTGGTAAGTAACGGCAGTTCGAGAACGAATGAGGCTTAATCAAATGGTAAACGGGTGGAAAACAAGCACTTGGAACCATCGGGGCGGCAGCAATAAGGGGTGCCGGTTAGGGAGTGCAAATCTGATAAAATCATCTCCAACCCTCGAGCAACCCTCACTCCCGAACTTGGGTTCTAGTAAATATATCCGATGGCACCATCCGTTGTAAGTAAAGTAAGTAACGTAAGAGGGTGGTCGTTGCTTCGGTTGTTATTAAATGAGACAGCCTAATAGGCCCATTACGGCGAGCCCCTCGGTCCATTCTCACATAATATAATCCTCACCGTATGCATTTCTGTTCTCTCCCGCTCCGACTCTCCTTTCTCTTTATCTCTCGTGTATTTATGCACTCGGTCGTTCGTTCGTTCGTTCGTTCGTTCGTTCCCTTTCGCGCGCGCGCGCGCGCACGCATGCACACACACACACACACACACACACACACACACACACACACACACACACACACACACACACACACACACACACACACCCCAACGTCCACAGCACTCTATCATTATCGTACGCGCGCGTTTCACTCTGCAACCTCAGCCTGCCAGACTGTCGGGTTACTACGCGATCACCTACTGCGCGTACGCGATGACCTACCCACTATACTTTCTTGCATTGCGCACTGCACCAATGACGATACATTGCGATTATGGCCGGAGACACAGATTAGTTGTAAAAAATTCGATACTGCGAAAGCAAGAGCAAAGGTGTTTGAATTCGTATATCGGTACATTTTACGACGCAGGGTCCTCCGATGCTAATTTGATCCAATCGCACACTCAGCATAGTTTGTTAGTAGTAAGAATTTACGTACCTGGAGAGCATTGCGAGATCAGCTGACGCGTGACCCATGAGAGGGTGCGCGGATTCGCTTGATTGAAATGACGAAGAGCCCGTGACCACCGGCGCACAGCCGATTCTTTGGGTGACGATCGAGCGTTGCTCCGTGTGATTTCCGCCAAGCCGCTGACCGACCAGTCGAAGATTGGCCGGCGAAAGAAGTCGGCCTGCAGCAGGGCTAATTCGACCAGCCGGACTGTCTCGCGGGACAAGAATTCGTTGGGACGTATTGGTAGTTCCAGCTACAGTGCCGGTAAGAAGGACTCCCGGCGTTGAGGAGGCCGGCACGTGGGGCGAAGACCGTTCGTCATGTTGCCGGTCAACTTCAACGGTGATGTCGGCCTCGGCCGGCGGCGACTCCGGTCTTCCAAGAATGCTCGATATGCTGAAGGAGGTGTACTGTGGGTTGCACGCCGGACGCAACGCGACTTTTCCAACTTCGAAAGAAAACGAATTTCCAAGAGCGCAGCCACCTTTTCCATTCTTTTCTTGCAGCAACAATTCAGCCGGTGTCGAGCAACTCCGCGAGCCGTCCAGTTCAAGATCTTCCTCGGACACCACCGATACCTCAATCTCGGTTTCACCCGACATTTCTTTCCCTTTTCTCCTACCCTTTTCCGCGCTCCTTTGCAAATTTCTTCGCGCACTCCTTACTCTTGCCTTACAACGATCTCGCTAATCAACAAATAATTAAGATATTGCATTACGAGAATCTTAATCCGGAGCCGACGATGTTCTTCAAGTTTTCATCCCCTCTGGGATCGATGAGTTTGACACGTTCCGCTATAATCGTGCAAATGCACTGTACACGATGAACATTTCAGTTTTGTTTTTTTTCAATGTCTGTACACACCAACATCCCCTGCAGCGTACCTACAACACCCTTGATCATACTTTCGAGACGTAAGTCTACCCGTCGTGTTTGACCTCTTCCGCACTATCCTTCACACTCTGACACACTGAATCGGACCAGCTGCGGGGCTGTGCGTTTTTGATTTTCCACGAATTCTTAGGCACTGATCGGTCTGAAGTTTCACCGGGTTACATGCTCGCTCCCACTGCTCTAATCACTTTCGACACATCAGGCAAGCAAATATGAGAATGCTTAATGTTAAGTTCAAAGCAGTATCCTTTGGCCAGTATGTCTATGAAAGCCCCTCGAACCCCTCGAAAGGACATCGGCAGCCCGCCGTTGTGCTCCACTTATTCCCGTGTTGTTGGCTCGAAAGAAACGTTTCCAAATACACGGCCGAACGTTTGTTGAAGATTCAACGATGATGGAAAAGTCCTAGATGATGATCAAGACGAAGGTCGAGAACTTGGATAAGGAGGATAAATAGTAAAATGAAGACGAGGATGATGATGAGGGTCAGGATGAGGACAAGAATTTTCAGAAGGCGAAAATGGAGGTGAAAGACAAGGAGAATAAGGAAAGTGGAAAGTGAAAAGGATGAAGCAGGAGAAGGAGATAACGAAAGAAGATGAAGAGGAAGAGGAGGTAAGGGAGAGGGAGAAGAAGGAGGAGGAGGAGGTGTTGGTGGTGGAGGAGGAGAAGGAGGAGGAAGAGGAGGAGGAGGAGGAGGAGGAGGAAGAGGAGAAGATGTTGTAGGTGGTGGTCGATTCGCGAGACACTGGTCGAAGGCTACTCGAGAGCAGCGGGCTACTCGAGCGAGTGACGAACTGTGGATGGGAACTGTGCTTGTTGTACTAACGTAAGGGTAGGAAACGCGGCACCGGAGAAACCGCAGGGCACACGGATAGTGGCACGTCTCTCGCTCACACACAGTCAGTCACACTCATAGTCACGAGGGTAGCTAAGCTGAAAGTTGAAGAGAGGATGGGGGCGGAGTTTGGCTTTCAGGGGATGGCTCTCTCGATTTCTCATAGGATGGAGGCGCGATCGATGGCATGTGCCACGTCGGAGCGTTAGGGGTAGCTTTCAGAATGAACCAATCACAATCCCGCAACCTTAACTCGAAAGATATACTATAGAGGATCTGCCCAGTCCCGTTTCGTCCCGTCTCGACCTGGTCGTCCCGTAACGCACCGCACCGCACCACACCACACCGTGTTACTTATCCATTATAACACTCCAAGATCTTGATTTAAGCCTGCAGCAGCGGTGAGCTTTTAACCAATTAGCCTTTATAGCCACCCCACTATACAGCTACCTAATCTAGTAGCTCTTATCCTGAACAGAGAGGAAGGCCCATTCGTTCCTCTTCATCTACATCTACGTCTATCCGCTTCCACCTCAAACCATTTATGTACTTTTGCCTTTGACAGCATCTGCGTAATTCGACTCCAATTGCAAATCTTATGAGAATTATCCAAAGGACTTGTGTAAGTGCAGCAAGGATAATTATTTTATTAGTCAATGGGAATAAATTTGTTCGACCCCTCGTGAACATCACTGACACACGGATAATACTTACGCGGAAAGGAAGACGAGAATCCTGATAGCGTGGAGTAGAAAAGACGCCGTCGGAATGAAAATAGAGGAGCAGTCATCAGCTTCGATCGACGTGGATCATCAGTCCGTCGGTCTGTTCGCCTGTCCAGTCGGTCAGGCTTAACCAGGTTCTATCGAGAAGCTCGTGTGTGATTACGGAAATTTTTTGAGATTTGGGTCAATTCGTCGGTGCTTGAAAGATTTCAGGAAAGACGCACAATGGGTCGCTCGGGCCGACCAGTCTCCTCGAAGCGCAGAGAGAGAGAGAGAGAGAGAGAGAGAGAGAGAGACAACGAGCCGTCTGCGTATTTTACTTTGTGTTCGGTGCCTAAGAGGATTATCTACTCTTGAGAGAAGTAAGTGGTGGGTATGCTTCACTTTTCACGGGGGTTGCATTGTTCCCTATTATCCGATGTGATTAGTCGATGATGCAGGTAAGCTACCGCGGGGGGTCTCCATTATGCCGCAACGAAGATTCACTCGGCCGCGAACATTTGACGCACAAATGGATCGGCCGTTCTCGTTCTCTTCACGTTCCGCCATATTGAGACATACGCACGTACTCGCACTCACTTATACAAACAACACAGCAGTGCTTTCTCTGAGGAAGCGCTTGAATGCGCCCGTAAGTTCTTATATTTGGCAAAGGCGGAACGGAGAAGAAAAAGATACGGTTACGAAACGCGAGGACATATCGCGCAGCAAAAGTAACCGACATGTTTTAGACACGGAAAACGAGCGTTGAACCGCATTCTCATGCTTCCTTCACTGGTTCTCTTGACGCGTACTCAGAGAGAGAGAGAGAGAGAGAGAGAGAGTAACCGTACTAATCGGTAATATCCCACAGCAGACCCGTCCGAAAGTGCGGCTGCAGCGGTAAGGAGCTCGCTGCAAGGAACGGCATTCGGCCTGTGCCATAGCGCCGTAAGGCTTCCCTGTCGCGCGACTTTGCCTGCAGCCCGTGTTCAGGAGCAACGACGTTCCTTTGACGCACGGGAGACTCTAGACTGCCCTATCTTCTATGAGGAGGTGGCCCCTCAAACTAGTATAATCGAACCGTCATCTCGCCTGACTTAATTCCGCCGCGCAGATACAAAAGATCAGTGCTCGCACGTCGGTGCTCCTAAAAGGATTGCGCTGCAGCGAAAAACTAACGGATGAGACCAAAGGGCTGTAAGTGCGACGTCGCGTTCGTCGCTGATCTGTGCGCACCGCACCGGTGATAAGTATTCAGATGAACTGCAAAATAAGGGCCAACGGTTGCGCGTACGATATCCGGCTAATCAGAAAATGTAAGAGGACGGAAGACTAATAGAGAGTGAAAAGGCATCAAATAAACAAACAGCGGGTGGCGAGGAGCGAGCCAGCCGAGAGAAAGAGGGGCCGAGGGCGAGATAGGGCTATTAGGGTTGGGTGTAGGCGCCGCCCCGGCTATTAGAGGGTTGTTTCACCCCACCCTGAGTAACAGTGCGCGAATGTCGGGCTTTGCGTGTATTCTCATAGAACGGCGCCCGTGTAGTGAATGTGAACCTGTGTCTGGTTCGTCGCCATGGCAACGACAGTGCTCGCGGGAGATGCCTTTAATAGGTATCTTTGGCCAAGATGGGGATGGGTTTGCGCGATGTCTTTTCCCTGTGTGCGTAGGTGGCCAAAGAGGGCTCCTCTCCTCTCTTTACGCTCGTGTGCACCTAACCGTGCGAGGGTGTGTCAGCCGTGCCAGCGGCAGCAGCAACTCTCTCTCTCTCTCTCTCTCTCTCTCTCTCTCTTTCTCTCTCTCTCTCTCACTCTCTCGATCACCTACTCTTCTACACGGAGTTCTAACGGTAATAAAATGTGCTGCAGACAATGATGGCGTCCTCGTTAAAGTATTGTTGTTATCGTTGTTATTATTGATGATTCGATGAGTTTACGAGTGCCGTGCGCGCGTATGGTCGAGTAAACGGTGCTGTGTTACCCCTTGTCAGCGACTGTAGCCAAGATGGCCAAGTACAATACAACGCAAAGCACGGTGCACGCACACGAGATACAGGATCAAACTCTATTCCTACGAGAAGGAAAGAACGAGTCACTCAATGAAGTTAACGCGCATGTACAATGTGTATTTGCGACTCTACATTAGTATACATTTCAGCGTCGGAACGAGTGAAGAGAAAAATCCGAGAAAGCCGCGACAGCTCGTCTAAATGCTAATGGCTTTATTGGCTGCGACTGAAAGTCCGAGTCTTCGATTCGAGTTCCCGTGAGCATCGACTGCGCTGAGCCTCACGGTCCAGTCAACTTAAGCCTGTGTTCCTCCAATTGTCGTTTGATGCTCGGGAGTTCTCGCACGAGATTTTCGTATTAGGTAACAGGCTAGTTGGCTGTACATGGTAGAGGTATAGGGGACGATTATACGGCTCTACGGCTATACGCGTGTTACGTGTGCGCCAGGCGGCCTCTGCGCGCGTATTCGCACGTTTAGGAACGTGAAGCGACGACACAGAAACAGCAGAGTGCACCTGTGTCGCAGGAACAATAGCGATAACTGTTTTCGTCAAAGTGCCAGAGTCAAGGCGAGTGCCCATGAGAAGGGAGAAGGACAAATAATTGAACAGCCGAGCGAAGCTCCTCGATAATTATGATGCGCGAGTGACGCGCCGATTAACGAAATACAACGAGAATATGAGCTCGCGTTTCTAACGGGGTAGCTGGCGTCCGTGAGGGTCGCGTGGCCAGGAGAGCCCTTCTAATTATCGATAATAGTGCGACGCAGGATAGGGCCAGCGAACGAGGCTACCGGGTGGATGGGGGATGGCGGTGGTGGTGCATTCGTAGAGTAATAGGGCCTGTAGTGTAGATACTGTAGAGAGAAGAAAGCTCTTCACTTTTTCTAAACAACAAAGCATTCTTCCCGGCACCCTACTGTGTCCGCTACCCCGATAATCATTTACTTTCGCTGGAGGCCACTACTCGTCACAATGGCCAAGTTATCCATCCACTCGGCTACTTGCCCGCTCACCGAACGCCCGAGGCGCTTATTTCCTCCTCTTACTACTCCTGGCCCATCACCCTTCATCCTTCACTCTTTACTCTTTACTCTTTACTCTTTACTCTTTACTCTTTACTCTTTACTCTTTACTCTTTACTCTTTACTCTTTACTCTTT